>WSYH01004571.1:0-51995 GCA_036426205.1 Ascaphus truei | reverse complement strand
GTGGCATTCAGGGAATTAATGACACAACAAGAAATCACAATCAAACCATCAGACAAAGGTGGGAATGTTGTTGTTATGGACACCGAGTTTTATGTCAAGGAATGCAAACGTATCCTAAAAGATAGAACAACATATAAGATACTGGATTGCAATCCGACTATAAAATTCATTAAGGATCTTCAATCCATTTTAAAGAGTGCCCTCACCAACAATATTATTGACAAAAATGAGCATGATTATTTGTTACCCAGGACACCTACAGTGGCAACATTTTATACATTGCCTAAGATTCATAAAGATCAAAAAAGACCACCAGGTAGGCCTATTGTCTCCGGCAATAATAATCTTACTGAACACTGTAGTGTATACCTGGATCAAATCATGCGTCCTTTCGTGTCAAATTTACCATCTCACATTAAGGACACGAAAGACACCTTACGAAGACTAGATGGCATCAACTGTGATAACCAAACCCTGTTTGTCACAATGGATGTGGAATCTCTCTATTCCAGTATCATCCATTGCAATGGTGTTAAAGCATGTAGCCATTTTCTTTCTACAAGGGGCACAGGTTACATTGAACATAACAAATTTATGATAGACCTTCTGCAATTTGTCCTTTGTCACAACTTTTTTCTATTTGACGGAACACTGTACCACCAGACCCAGGGAACAGCGATGGGCACATCCTGTGCACCAACATATGCCAATCTATACCTGGGCTGGTGGGAAGATCAACATGTGTTCAGTGACAAATTTGTGCAATACACACAATACATTGACTTGTGGATTCGTTTTATAGACGACATATTATTGATCTGGCATGGTCCAGTAAATATATTGGTTGAATTCGTGTCTCTATTGAATGCTAATGATTTGAACCTAAAATTGACATTTGAGTACAATGCAACTGAGATAACATTCTTGGACCTGAAAATTAGTAAGGACCCAGATGGTAATGTGCAAACCACGATCTTTAGAAAAAAGACGGCTACTAACAGTCTTTTGGCGGCTACCAGCCACCACCCTCCATCTTTAGTCAAAAGCATCCCCATTGGGCAATATTTGCGACTACGCCGCAATTGCTCCACTTTGAGAGAATTTTACATACAGGCCCAGGACCTGAAAGATCGGTTCTTAGATAGGGGATACCCAATGTCTACATTGAAACACGCATATCATCGACAGAGCACAATTACTGGGTCCTAATATGAAATCACCCAATACACAGGTTCGTTGCATTGGAACCTATAACTATAGGTGGCATGAGATCAAGAAGATTTTCATGAAACATTGGTACATCTTAAGATCCGATGATGACCTTGTTAAAATTCTAAAAGACACTCCAAGCATCACTAGCAGGAGATCAGCTAATCTGCAGGACGGCCTTGTGCACAGTCACTTTAAACGCCCTATATCATCTACTTGGTTAACACCTCCACCAATGGGCATGCACAAGTGCAAGAACTGCAAAGCATGTCAATATATCAACCCTGCTAAATTCTTCTTGTCTCACGACAAATCAGTGACATTTGATATCAGACACCACATAAGTTGCAAAACCATCAATGTAAGTGGTAGCAATAAAGATGCCTTCACTTCTCAGCTGAAACCAAATTCTGTCTAGTGCAGCTCATTAGTTGCACCCACCGCCAATCTTGACGGCTCAGGCACCATCATATTATCATCACATTATTTGATTTAGTGAGCATTATATATATTTCTCTTTGGTTTTCATTTACTGTTGCTATACATGTAGGGTTGCCTCCCTCTCCTAAGAATGGCCAAACAGCTGCCACGGTTCCTACTCCCGTGTTAACCCCCCTGTGTTCAGACCCCGAGGTTATTCCTGTTTTAACCCTTGCTAGTCAGGTCTATGAGTCCTCCACTGTAAATCCCTGCATTGACAAGGTCAGTGTGTCTCACCCAGCACCAGAGAATGAACACAGTTTTCCCTCTATTTCTAACCCAGAATTTCTAAGCTCTGTCCCCGAGGTTATTTCTGCTTTAACCCCTGCTAGTCTGCTCTGTGAGGTCCCCATTGTTAACCCTTGTATTCCGCAGACTAATGTTAGGTCCTTAGGGCAAGAGGCTGAACCCCCTATGACCCCACTTGCGGAGGCTAGCTTCTCTTTTCCTGATTCTCAGGTACAGCCTAGCTTAACCCTTGAGGTTTTTCCTATGTTAACCCCCGCAGGTCAGCCCTATGAACCTCCCTTGGTAAATCCGCCAATCAAGGACACCTCCTTAGTTTCAGAGGATGAACCCCTTATGTTCCCTGACTCAGCTAAAATTCTCGGGGCTATGCCCCCTGAACTTTCGGCAATAATACTGGCTCCAGTTAAAAGTATTCTGGAACCGTTTGTTTCCCTAAGCCTGTTTGCAGAATCCCCACTCCTAGGTATGTCGCTGACCCAGTCTGTCACTCAGAGAGCTGAAATCCCTGCTTCTGAGCATAGACCCCTTTTCGTGGAATCTGTAGTCGTTTCTGATGTCCCAGACACTCTTTCCCAAATACCCACTTCAGAGACCAGCACAGTTGTGGTTGCCCCCCTTGTACTGTCTGTGTTCTCCTCTTCTCAAATCCTAGGGTTAAAAGCGAACCGTACATATTATGCCCCTTTCCAAGTGACCCCTTCTGGTATCAGCGTATCTGCTGTTGTACCCTTAGTACAATTACAGTTAGGGCCCTCCTTTTTGAAGGATCAGGTTTTCAAATTTAAAACTCCCTTTTCCGCTGAGTTTGTAAACCTGCAGTCCCTTCTCACTGTAGTTAAAAGTTCTCCAGCAGCCGCTGAGTTAAGCTCTGCCGCTGCTAAAACTTCCATTGTAGAAGCAACCTTCCCTAGTTCACTTCCGTTTGTCCTATCTGTTATTCCTGTCCTTGACTCTAAGTCTGTCTCCTTGGGACCGGTGACAGCTATTAGCCTCCCTTCTACGGTCCTTCAGGCTATCACTTCAGAGATCAGCTTATCTGCCCCTGATCCCTTACGATGCTCTGAGTCTCCCCTTGTGGCTTCTAGGGTCTCCTCAGCACTCCCTGTGTTAACCCTTGGCTTCTCTCTGACTCCTAAGGCTAAAGCCCCGGTTACGGCGCTGTAATGCGCGCCCGCGCTTTTGGCTGCGCGTTCCGGCGATTCCTCGGTCTGCAGCTCACTGCAGGAGCAGAGACCGGGGGGAGCGTGGCGGAGGAGTGACGGGGGCGCGGCCATGACGTCACCCGGCAGGTTCGCCCTCATTGGCTGAACCGCCGGGGGGCGTGCCTAGCCGCTCGACGCGAGTTCCTGGTCTCAATTCTATTGAGAGCAGGAGTAGCTCTCGCGCGAGCGCTGCGGCCCCCCCTCGCAGCGGGCCCGGCGCCATTGCGGGGAGGGCTCTCGTGAGCGCAGCGTCCGCCACAGCGGACGCTGTAGCAGGCAGCGGGGGCAAGGCCTAAGGTAGAGCCTGACTGCCTGCTCTCCACCTCTGCGGTAGTCTGTGAGATGCCTATCACCTTTTCTAAGAATCCTGTTTTGCAAGGTATTTCTCCTATTAAGTCTGTGATACCTGCAATTCCTGTAATTGGTTCTCAATCACCCACTTCAGTGACAAGCAAGATGTTCCTTGTTTCTATTGGAAAGTCTACCCCAGATTCTTTCACGGATCATGCCACAGCCTCCGGGATGATTAAAGATGACTTTAAGTCTGGGATGCCCACTCCTTTAATAATACTGTTTCACGCTGATTCGCCCACAGTATTCGGGGTATACACTACTGACTGTATGTCTACTACCACGAACTCAGGGGTATCGCATTTGGAACTTTCAGTAATACTCGCTGTGTCCCTTTTTTCAAAAAACCCCGTCTTTAAGATGGACTTGTATTTCTCTGTGTCTCCCACAATACTTGGGGTACTTACTATTGACTGTCCTGTCGCAAAACTAGGGTTACCTCTCAGGAAGGAGCCTGGAACTACCGATGTTAAGAACCCTATGTTTAAAACAGTAATATTTTGCATTGCTTCTCCCACAGTATCATGCGAGACCTGGGTACCTGGTACCTCCACTCCTAAGCCAAGCTCTAGTTCACTGTTTTCCTTCTCTGTGTTGGAGGTACCCAGCATTAACCCCAAGACTTCTATTCCTAAGCCTGTTACACCGTTTACCCGACTTCCTGCTTTCTCGGATAAGATCTGTTTTCTCACCTTTCAAACAGAGTTTTTACTCGCAGGTTTCTGTGCGGTGTCTGAAGTGCCCTTTCTGGATTGCATGTCTTCATTCTCTAGGACGAGGACACTCATGCTGGACCTCGTTGCTTTGCCTGAGGCGTCCATCCCTGTTCTTGATGGCCCCACTATGGGTTTGGACGTGCTGTCCCCTACTGTCTCCGTGATGCTTACTATGCCCTTCGCCAAGACCATAACTTTGGATTTGATTCCCCCCAAATTTCAGAGGCCAAAGGAGGCGGATCCTGCAACTGCATGTACCACAACCAACAATTACGTAAACACTACTACCCGCTCTCTCGAATTGCTTGGGATTACAAGCCTGGTTCGTATCAAGACTACTGCTCCAATATCTTGCAGTGAACCCGCCCGCCCTATACCCTCGCTAACCACCACCCTGAATTCCTTGGGAGCTAAAGACTCTCGCAACTTCTTACATGCTGATTCCACCAAGGCCATTGTCTGCCCCGAATTCCCCAATGTCATTTTTGTCCAACAATCAGTGTCCTGTGTCCCGTATTCTTGGATTATTACTATGCACCGGACACCTGGCTGCTGCCCTTCTGATGTCCCTATTCCGGAGTCCCCTGGTCCCATTGCCCATGTACCAAAGACCGCAGTGCCACCATTGTCCTTTACGGCACTCGCCAATGTACACCTGTATTTTGGACCTAAATCTCGCCTGAGACACTTCAGGAACAACTCGATGTCTCCCAGACCTATGAATGGTCCTGTCCACCCAGGCTTCTCACCCAGTGGTGGGGGTACTGTAAGGAATCCCAACAAATCGTGGGCTTTCAACGTCACCTCTCGCCTAAGGAGGTTTAGAAACAACTCCATGTCCCCCAAATCTGTGATGGACAATGTTCGTCCGGAGTTCTCACCTGGAGGGGGGGGGGGGTGTGACAAACAGCTTACTCCGGGGCTCCGCTGCTTGTCCGGGACGGTTAGAACACGGTCTTTTGGGGTAGGTTAAATGAGGAGGCGTCACGTACTGTTCCTTTAAACAGGCTGTGCCTGGTTTATTCAGTCCCAGGCACTGAGACTGCCACACTGCATACAACAAAACACATCAAAACAAAAGCTGCTCATCTGAGCGATAACTTAACTTAGATTTCCCTAACTCAGGGTGGAAGTGGCTTTTCCACTTTCCAACAACAAAACAAGGTACTTTTGCAGACTTAGCCAAATGAATAGAACAATTGAACCTGTGTGGGGAAGGGGCTTCTCCCCACTGTGTTCAGCAGCCTTCCAGGCTCTGGAGAAGAGACAAGAGCAAACAGGAAATCAGTCTTACATACCTGATTTCTAATTAGCATGACAGGTGACAGAAATCCCTCAGTTCCAGCGCTTGCCCAAAACTGTGGGATGGAGTGCATGTATTATAAGGCTGCACTCCCAGGCCAGACAGGATAGAAACTGTTCAGTATCCTGGGAGCCCTATATATGGAATTTATTACCATCCCCTGGTTTCTGTCACAATACATACACATACACACACACACACACACACACATACACACACACTTTAACCCGCAGCTCCTTCCCTGCTCCCCGCCCAAGGCGCCTTCCATCTAGCTCCTTCCCTCTCCTCCTCCCCATTGGCTGACTCGCGTACCACGTGACGCGTCAGCGCTGAAAATCACTAGGATCTTGCAGCATCGGCTGGCTGACGCGTCACAGTATGTAGTCAGCCCTGCCGGAAGGAGGCAGCAGGGGGCAACGACCATTAGGGTAAGGGTCTGGTGGCTCGCGGCCGTGCGCCCCGCCGGCCCCAGCGGGTTCACAGCCTAAATTGCCCTGAAGGTGACAGAAGAACAGTACAGGTAGTGACATCACTGCTGGCAGAAGAAGCCATCAGCGACGTCAGTGTTGTCACCTCCCATCAGTTATCCACAATATCTCCTGCTCTTCGGACGGGAGCTGCGCCGTGTCGCCGGGGGAAGAGAGTGGGGTTTCTGCTCTGGGCTGCGGGAGCCCACTCGTGTCCAGTAGCGAGGAGGAAGGTGGCGTGCACAGAGCACACAGATATTCTCCTCTTCGGCCGGGAAATGCGCTGTCTCCCCGCAGCTACGCCGGAGAGAGGAGAGGGGGGGGAATAGCTGGAGCGAACCCTCCACCCCAGCGCCACACTTGGAGGACACAAACACACGCAACACAGTGATACGCACACTGACTGCGCGCACACACAGTGACCGATGCACACGAACAGTGGCACTCACACGTAGTGACAGTGATACACACACATACACTGACTCACACACAATGACTGGCGCACACTCACTGACACACACTGACTGGCGGTCACGCGCACACTGACTGGTGTGCACAGTGACACACACACACAAACACGAGGAATTCACAGTTAATATAAATGAATTGCAAATAGCTAAAACACGCGTTCTAAGTCAAACTTCTTTGCGTTTTGGCACTGAAAATGTGTTTTGATTTTTTTTTTTTTCCACATGAAATTTTTATTGGGAATTAGGTACAGACAGCAAATTATCTCCCAACCCATTATCTTACATTGGTGCAACCAACCATCCCCGTTTTTTTTGTTTTTTTATACAGTTATGTAAATTCAGGAAAAACAGAGCCAACAAGACATCACATAAAGGAAAAAAAAAAAAAAACACTTGACTCACTGCGGAGGCTCACACCCACACTCTGACACAAAAGGAAGGGGGGGGGATGGGTTGTAGCCATGGATGGTTCACTCCGTTATCAGCGACTTCTTCCATTACATTTTTGGCTCTGACCGATCTTGTCCGTGTTGGCTTACCAGTCTGCCCTGTCATCTTCTGTCTCAACTGGTTTGTCAGAGGAGAATGCACGTACATCTATCATTGCCAAATAGTAGTAGCATCTACCCCAGGGATATCTGTTTTGTCTAACCAAGGGGACCATGTTTGGAGAAATTTTGTGCCGGTGTCGTTGACCAGACTTGTCAACTGTTCCATCCGGCAGACGTACCAAATTCTGTTTCTAATCTTAGGAATCGTAGGTATTTCTGGTTGCTTTCATAGTGCTGCGAGCTCACACCGTGTGGCTGTTGCAAAGTGGGCAACTAATTTGTGCTCTGATCTGTTTAGCCCCTGCATGCATCTGCCAAGCAGGAACAGCCAGGGGTCAAAGGAACCGAGATGCCCAGTATACTCTGCAGCCACGTCCGAATGTCTTCCCAAAGCGGGGCCACTTTGGTGCAGCTCCACAGCATATGCAGCAAGTCTGCCTGTTCTCCACATTGTTTAGGACACAATGGGGAGTATCCCTTGACAAACTTCGCTTATCTTGTTGGGTTCAGATACCACCTCATAAGCACTTTATATGCATTCTCCCGTAACGTGGTGCATATGGAGCTCTTTGCTACCGCCAGCAGAATATGGTCCCAGTCTTCGTCTTCTAAAGTCTCGTCCAAATCTATTTCCTATCGTTTTTGGTAACTAAGTCTGGTGTCATTGTCGTTTGCTGTACACACTACCTCCCGGTATATCCCAGATGTGAGTCCCGCTGTTACTGCTCTTCTAGAGCAGAGTGTTCAAAATTGGTTCTTTTAGGTCGATTTGGAATTTTTGTGTAGAATGCTCTGATCTGGAGGTATTTAAAAAACTCGGAATTTGGTATCTCCTTCTCAGATTTGATTTGTTCGAAGGTTTTTATCGATTGGCTGCCCTCCAGATGCAATAGCCGAGTGAGGCCTTTTTGTTTCCAGATTGCAAAACTATTGCTAGTCAGGCCCGGAGCGAAGTCAGGGTTACCCACAAAGGGGGTCATGAGAGAATGCCTGTTTGTCAGCGCATATCTATACTTGGTGGCCTCCCAGATTGACAGGGAGCTAATCACCGCGGACTGCGGCTCTATGGTATTTTTACGTGCCCGTGTTGGAAGCCAAATTAGATCTTGTAAGGTGACCGGGGCACAGCAGTCTTCCTCTAATTCGACCCATCTTCTGAGGCTGGGGTGACTGGGCCATTGTACAATTTGGCTTAATTGTGCCACTCGAAAATACGATAACAAGCAAGGTACCGCTAATCCTCCTCGTGGGGTTGGGCGTTTGAGAATGCTATTTTTAATCCGTGGTTTCTTGCTACCCCAGACAAATTTCACCATGGCAGACTGTAAAAGAAGAATGTCCTCCCTGACCACCTGGGCCGGGATCGCCTGAAACAGGTATAAAATTCTAGGGAGGAGATTCATTTTGATGCTATGTATTCTGCCAATCCATGAAATTCCAAATCCTGCCCAGGTCCTGAGTTCGTCTTTTAGAGTCCGTATTAGTCTGGGATAGTTTGCTTTATATAGGGCCTTATAATGTTTGGTGATATTTATACCTAGGTATTTGATTTCGAGGCTTGCCATTTAAATTTAAAGTTTAGTTCTATCAGTTTTTCGGCGGCCTTAGGCAGATTAATGCTTAAGGCTTCTGACTTAGTTTGGTTGATTTTGAATCCTGATAACTTATTAAATTCTCCTAGTAAACTGAAAACATTTGGCAGAGAGATAAGAGGTTTTGATAATGTTAAAATCACGTCATCTGCGTACAGGGCCACTTTATGTGACTGCTTCTGTGTTTGAATCCCTGTTATATCGGGGTTTAGGCGAATGTGTGCTGCCAATGGTTCAATGCATAGCGCGAATAATAGGGGCGACAGGGGGCAACCCTGTCTGGTGCCACTCTTTATTTGGAATTGCTCCGACGGGAAGCCCTGGTGTCTGACCTCGCCGTTGGTCCCTCATAAAGAGCCAGAATAGCGCCCAAGATTCTGCCGCGAAAGCCAAATGCTCCCAACGTCTCCCTTAAGTAGGGCCAATCAATTCGATCAAATGCCTTTTCGGCGTCAAGACTCAACACCATGGAGGGGATGTTTTTCCGTTGGGCCAAATCAATTAAATCTATTACCCTCCTGGTATTGTCCGCCGCCTGTCTCCCACTGATGAACCCCACTTGATCCGGGTGAACCAATTTCGGCATGACCTGATTTATCCTGTTTGCTAATAATTTAGAGAATATTTTTGTGTCCAAATTGATCAGGGAAATAGGCCTGTAACTTTTACAGTCTGCTGGGTCTTTTCCCTGTTTATGGATCAGTGAGATTGATGCCTGGAGCATCTGGCTTGGTATAGGGGCACCTGCTAGAAATTAGTTGAATAATTTTAATAGATGCGGAGCTAGGTTTTTCCGGAATTTCTTATAATATAGATTAGAGAAGCCATCGGGGCCAGGGGCCTTTGATGGCTTCAATGTCTTGAGTACCTCAGTTAGCTCCTCCATCGAGAAGTCTGCCTGTAGCGCCTCTAGCTCGTCTCTGCTTAAGTTAGGTAATTTTGCCGTTCTTAGGAATGTTTTGAGTTGTTTATGAGTCGCCTCACTTTGGACTACTTTTTTCCCATCATAAAGAGACTCATAATATTGTTTAAATTCTTCTACAATTTGTTTTGGGTCAGATATAAGGTCGCAGTTCTTTAATCGAATTGCATTAATGCGATAATTCGAAATTTTATTGCGTAATTTATTGGCAAATAGGGTATCTGGCTTGTTTGCTTTTTCGTAAAACTTCCGCTTGGTCCAGTTTATGTCCCTCTCTGCCTGGGAGGCCAGCAACAAATTTAATTTTGTTCTTGTGTCTAGCCATTCTTTTCGGGTTGTGGCTAGTTTATTATTTTTATGTATAGTAGATAGAGCAGATAATTGTGATTGTAGTATTTTAATTTTATTATTCCTATCTCTCTTGCGTCGGGCTGCAATCCCGATAAGTGTTCCCCGTAAGGTTGCCTTATGGGCCTCCCACAGGGTGGATTGTGTGGGAACTCTGCCCATGTTATCTTGGAAATATGCCCTGATCTCCTGACCCACGGTGTGTTCAATCTCCGGGATTTTGAGGAGTAACTCATTGAGTTTCCAATTCGCTCCTGCTCTGTCTAATCTGAAGTGAGAGCACCGCAGCTCAATCGGTGCGTGATCTGACCACGAAATATCGTGGATCCCGGCATGGGAGATCACCGAGACCAATCTATGTGACACAAAGAGTTGGTCTATACGGCTATATCTGTCATGTGGGTGTGAGAAGAAGGTATAACCCCGCTCTCTTTGATGTCGTTCCCTCCAAATGTCAGTAATACCTCTTCCTTTAAGCTCTTTCGTCCAGATTGTTCTAACTCTAGTCTGTGCTTTTGTCTCTGGTGTACATCTCTGGTGTACATCTGTCTAGATCTGGGTCCAGGGTCTGGTTGAAGTCTCCCCCAAGTATAATACAGCCTTAGGCTATTTTGCGTAAGATTGCGAAAAACTTACTGACGAAGTCTCCGGTTTGTTCACCTGGAGCGTATACAATTGCTAGCGTCACCGCCTGACCCTGGACATTACCTACTAGTATTAGATATCGCCCATCTCTATCGCGTTTTGTGAGGTCTACTGTCAGAGTTAGTGTATTGTTTATTAGTGTTGCAACCCTTCTTTTCTTGACCGGAGCAGATGATGCAAACCATTGTTTGAATTTGCTGTCTATGTATTTTGGGGAGTTGGTCGTGGAAAAATGTGTTTCCTGAAGGAAAATTATGTCAGGATCAGTTCGTCTATAGTCTGTTATGGCCATTCTTCGTTTCCCTGGACTATTGAATCCTTTAACATTGTGTGACAATATTATAATGTCCTTACCCATTGATGTTGGTAAGTGTGTCACTAGCAAAACGAACAACGACACAAACACATACACTAAACCTAAAACAGGGATAACATAGCCTGTGGTCTGAGGAAGTCTATAACCTCCCGCCACAGTGATTGCCTCAAACCGATGGTCGCGTGGGATGTAATCTAGTGGCCTGCCTAGTTTGTTGCCACAGACCCTCCCGGCCCATCTCTTGAGGACTTTCATGAGCCACCAGTAATAAATTCTCTGGTGCTCAAGTGGAGACGCCTACCGACCTCGGAGCTACCCCCCTGCTCCGCTACCCCCCTTATCACCGATCTTATTGATTACCTAACTAAAACCCTGGCTTTCTAGTAGCTGCTCTCTTATTTCTTTGTAACCGTGTAACATTGAGTTAACTTTAAACATTAACTTTACCTAGTGTGGTGCTATCTCCCCTCTTATCCGTGTGTCCCTGACTTTTTAAACCCCTGAACTTGATCAATCGTGTCGTATGCCTGTATCACTTCGTTGTTTTTTTTTTTTTAAACTTCTGAGCTCTGCTTCCCTGTGAGTGCACGGGTGTATTGTGCCACCTGCCTTATGCTCCTGTGTGGGTGGCTGCACTTTGGATTTCTAGCCTGGGGGATCTCCTTCCTTTCTCCCTTTTATGTGTGCTTCGTCATGTTATCTGTTTCTGCTGCCCCTTATATGGCCTTGTTGTGTGCATATGTTGTGGTAGTCCCGGTATAACCCTTGCCGCCTGGCGTCTCTGCCGTTCCTTCTTCTTGCCTGTCCATTTTTTGCTGGCCTCTGGGGTCTCCGGCGCTCTCGGTGATGTAATTTCCTCTGGCGCGCTTGCCACCTCCAAGATGGCGGTCCCGCCGCTGCCGCTGCGGCACCATCTCCTCCCCTTCCGGTCTCCTCAGAAGCTGCCTGGACTCCGTGGGGGGAGGATGTCGCCTCGCTCTCTCTTCCCGCCTTAGATCTGCATCTTCCCGCCAGAGTCGTCTTCACCTCCTGTGGATCCATGATGGCGCCTGCTTCCATGCGCTCTTTCGCAGCCATCTTGGATTGTGTCTTCCCAGGCCCTGCCACAGGTTCTCAGCCGCGGAGCCAGCTTAGGTATTGGAGGTAAGTCTCTATGTGATCTTTGTTTGTTTTTCAGTTCCAGGGTTTGTGTTTGGGCTGGCCAGGCACAGGACATTTCAAGAGTTTATTTGAGGGGAGAGTTACGACACAGAAACATTAACTCTGTAAGAGACCATAACTTCGGCCCAACATTAAACTGAGCACCCCAGCTCGGGGGCTTATGACTTCACTCTGAGTCTTCAGCCTACGATCTTGGACTTTTCCTCTGCGCTTTCATCTGCTGTTGCCAGCTCGGTTCTGGCACATCTTCGGCCGCAGCAGGAGCAGGTAAGGCGTTAGTTATGCCTAGCTTCTTGAGGAAGTCTTCTCCCTCCTCTATTTCCCTCATGCTGACTGTTTTGCCATTTTTAATAACTAGCAGCCCGAATGGGAAGGTCCACCTATATCTAATTGCCCTTTCTCTCAGTATCCCCGTTATGGGCTGTAGTTTGTGCCGTCTTATCAGCGTGAGAGGGGATAGATCCTGGTATATCTGGAGTGTTTGTCCATCGTAATTCCAACTCCCCTTTGCACGGGTTGCCTGGAACAGGGCTTCCTGTGTCCGGTAATGGTGCAGTCGTAGGATCACATACCTTGATCTGTCGGTATCTAGTGGACAGCTATGTAGGGCTCTATGGCAACGGTCCATTACCAGTTCTGCCGCTGTCTTTTCAGGTAAGACCTCGCTTATCCACTTAGTTATGAACGCCTCTGTGTCCGTCACTGTCTCAGCCAGCCCTCTTATTCGGACATTATTACGCCGCTCGCGGTTTTCCGCGTCCTCCTGTCTCTCGGCAAATTCTGTGACTTGGGCCTGTAGCTTATTCTGTTGTTTGGCGATTTTCTGGACTGACCTTATGGAGGCATCCACCTTCTACTCTACCTGTCTAGTATGTTCGCCGATACTCTGGACCTCTTTCCTCAGCCCTTGAATCTAGGCCTGTAGTAAGAACTTCACATCTCTATATAATTTTGTGAAGTCAAACCGGCAGCTGTTCCGGGCTGTCCACGGTGTCCTCCTCCCGCTCCGTATCCAACTCCCTATTCGAGTCGCGCGCCATTTCTGTGTCGGCTCGTTGCGCACGGGTTCTGGAAAAATAATTCTTTAAATCCTCTCCGTTTTTCTTTTTCTGGTTCACCGGAGCCATCACTGGGTCTTTGTGTACCGATATCAAGCTTTTATTGGGCGTTGTATGGGGTTTTCAGGGTAATTACACTTTATTAATTGCTGTGGGGGGACGGAGCTCTCAGGTTAGGCAGCCATCTACTCCGGGGTCGCGCATGTGCCTCTCGTGTTTTGATTTTTAATGAAAAACATCACCATCACAAATACAATTTCAGTGACAAAACATAAAGAAGTTTCACTTAAAATGCGCGTGCTCGGCACACACATAGTTTTTTATTTTTTGAACTGCTGCTTTAAATCCAACCTAGCGGTGGGAAACCATGAGATCACTTGGAGTACACGACTTCCTTGAAAAGGATGAAATCACCTTTTAACCCTTTTTGTGCCCTTGTGCTGTAGTTGCTATGTCACCGCGTCTGGCCCCATGATGTAATAGCTACGTCATAGTTATCCTGCTGGTTTTCCTAGGAGAGATGACATTCTGTTGTGAAGATTGAGATAATGTGTGTGGCTATCATCACTTCCATTTTGGCCTAACCGTATGCTTGTATGTATGCCAATTTGTTTCATTCGTGAATGAACTGTGAATGTTTGATTCTGCAGAGTATCGCTTCTGGATGTAACCCACCCTTGTGTAATTCCTACGAGTCATGTAATAAATTGAAATAGCATTCGTAAGCGATTTCTCCTGCATTAGATATTTCTGCTGACCGTAGGATTTGTTATCTAAAAGCTACATTGCATACAGGGCTGGACAGAGTAACTCCCTTATGTCACAAGGTTAAGAGGCCCACATTATGGTAAATTATCGATAAGAATATAGCGTATGCAGCATATTTAGGTATCAACCAATATGTATTTTTGCATGTCATCATATTATCATTTATCTCTAAGCCAGCCCCCTTAAGGGGTGTATTACTCATTTTGAAATGTATAAAAATGTGATATCAAGCAATATGTTGGCAGAGGCCTGAGTTCCTTGTTGGAATTCTTTTCTCTCAATTGTGCCTTGGTACAGATAAACTCATGTTGTTACTTTTTGAACCCTTGACTCATTGATTTTATTTCTACGCTTTGACACTGTGCTCCTGTGCAGGGCAGGACGGATCTATCACTACGTGGGATAGAAGGTAGGGGGTCTCCCTGTCTGTTCTGTCATCAGTGAGGGAGCGATCACGTGACCCCTCCGTCACTCAAAGGGTTAAAATAACTTTTACTTATTTGTGTATTGTGAAAGAAATCCTGTTCTGTATTTCTCCAGGAACATTTGTGTTTGACTAATGACAAATTATAATTACTTTGTTTATGGAAATGTTATGGTTTTTTGTTTGCTAACGGATTTTTTTAACTTGACAATCAGCTACATTTAACCTATTAAATATGCCATTGTTGTTGGTTCACGTTCTTCCTGGGAGGGACGGCCCCTTAAATACCATTTTCCTACTCTGCTTCAGTGTAAATAAATCCTTAGATTACAAACACATGAGTTTGTACAATCAGCCTTTTCTCCTTGCTAGCTATCCTAAGCGCTCCTTTTCCTCTCACCCCACACAAGTCTTTCCCCGTCATGGCCACTGTTTTCAAAGCCTTATTTTTCGAACCAGAGGCAGCTGCTGACATTATGGATATCTTTGTTTGCTGTCACCTACACCAGCGGTGACCAAACTTTTTATGCCGAGCCCACCTTTTCATCCATGACATTTCTCGGGCCCCACCTGCCTGATGTAATCAAAATCGCATGAAAAACAAAACCTTTATTAAACGGTATACAATGTAAATACTAATATGTCTAAATACTTATTTCAACAGCTCGCGCTTGCAAAATTAGTCTGCGTCCACGCTGCCGCTGAGAGCGGTGACATCACCAACTCTCCAAGCATGAGCACAGGGTGTCCTGCATAATTTTGCAAGCACGATTGTGGGGGGGGGGGGGGGGGGGGGGGAGAAGGAGTGGGGGCTATTTCTGTGTGTGTTTGTGTGGCTGTGTGTGTGTGTGCACGTGTGCGCATTGACTGCTGCTAAGCGTGCTTCAAAGTCAATTTTGTTTGTCTCCCCAAGCGCCAAGCTTGGGAGATCGTACGCCCCCCAGTTTGTGCACCGCTGCATTCAATCACAACACCCATACACACACAATCACAACTGTAAGGAATCCACTCCTGGCTTTGATTATAGCTTTTGCAGACTTCTGCAGTTGCAAAAGCTTCCTCTGGCAATCAATGACACATGTGCTGCTTCTCATTGCAGCTTCTGCCCTGTGCTCCATCATTGGAGAAATACTCACACACCCTCCTCCTGTGATTGGATCTCCGCTCTTTATATCTTGGGCTTTGGCACTGAAACAGTGCCGAGCATAAATTCCTACCCTGGACGTTACTGTCTCTGCCACAAGCCAGCCTGGCTTGTATCCTGGTGTACTAACCTTTTTGGTTCTTGTCCCTAGTTCCTGAGGCCTGCTGCTAGTTCCATGCGGGGGCCCGTTCCTGACTTCTCTGCTGAAGCGTTGTTTCCTGAGGCCGCCTGCTAGTTCCATGCGGGGGCCCGTTCCTGACTTCTCTGCTGAAGCGTTGTTTCCTGAGGCCGCCTGCTAGTTCCATGCAGGGGTCCGTTCCTGACTTCTCTGCTGAAGCGTTGTTTCCTGAGGCCGCCTGCTAGTTCCATGCGGGGGCCCGTTCCTGACTTCTGTGCTGAAGCGTTGGTTTCCCGACGCTGCCCTGCGGTGTACTTCGGCCAGCCTGCTGTCTCCCCCTGCTGAGACCGGCGTCATGGGCCGAGGCCGCTCCTCACGAAGAGGTCACTCCCGCGCTCACGCTCCTAAGCTGAAGCGGGGAACTCCTGACTACCTGTTGCCGAACTCCTGCTTGAATAACGACGATGCTGCCTTCTCCACTCCTGACCCTGCTACGTACGACTACGAACTGCGCACTCCGGATCAGTCTGCGCGGACTAAGGTCGGTGATTATATAACCCCACCTCAGCCCCGCGATCCGGTCCCGGTTTGTGGCGAGCACAATCGTAACACACAACACAGACACAGCACACATAGTCAATCACAACACACACACACCCAGACAGAACACACAATCACAACCAACACAGACAACACATACACACTCAATCACAACCAACACAGGCACAACGCACACTCAATCACAACACACACTCAATCAGAACCAACACAGACACACCACACACATCAAACACAGACACAATCACACACTCAATCACAACCACAACACACACACCACACACTCATATCACAACACACACCACACACTCAATCACAACAGACACAGACACAACACACACATCACAACACAGACACACAACACACAATTAATACACACTTAATCACAACACACACACCACACACACAATCACACACAAACACAATCACAACCAACACAGACAACACACACATCACAACACACCACACACTCAATTACAACCAACACAGACAACACACACACATATCACAACACACTCCTCCCCCCCCAGGTGAAAGTACTATTACTGTACTGCATGCTCCGGTCCCCCACGCTGCTGAACACTGGAGCGAGTAAACAGACAGGAAGATAAGGAGGGCTTGTGTCTGTGTGCCGAGAGAAGCCCCGCCCCCGCTGCAAGCATAGGGAGCAGCAGCACGGAGCTTGTCCGCTGCTTGGACGCCCATGCACTGCTCTGCCCGCCCCCAGGTTTCGCCGCACAGCCTGCGCCCCCCCTAAATAATTTGGTGCGTCCCCCACCCCCGTTTGCGCACCGCTGACCTACACTACATTACGTAGATTACTGGGCAGCTAATGCCACATCTATATTCTCCAGACTATTACTCTGTGACCATTACCATCACTTACTGTCTTTCCAATTCCTTGCGAAACCTCCCGCAACTACTGAAGAAACAGAAATATTCATTTAATTTATCCCCCAAAAAGCTTGTTAAACTATTTCCCCAATACCCCCTCAAGAGAAGAGTTTCCCGTCTCACATGGTTTCTCTTACTGTTTCTATTGCTGTTGTTCTGTATCCGTAGGTAGAAGCAAGGCACTGTGGATTTATGTTAATGCAGATTTATTGCCAATAGATCGACGTTTCGGCCACACCAGGCCTTTTTCAAGAGTAAATGGCATAAAGTAAAAAGTCCAAAATGTCCGAATAAATAGACCCATCACCAGATGTCCCTCGTTAATCCTCAGTTTCGTCACCATCCAGCGCCGTTCGTCTCCTTCTGTTTGCAACATCACTCCGGTCACGTGGCAGCGTCATCAGGGATCCTTCCTAGGGCTCCGTCATGCCCAAGTGTTTCCCTGCAGACATTGCATGTTCCCGCAATGTTCTCGCGAGTGCGTGACGTCATCATGGTTGGCGTCCGTGCCGGGCGTCCTGCTCCCTCTGTTGCCTAGTGATCCGATATCTTGAGGTAAATTTGCATATTCTCGCGACGCTCTCGCGTGTATATGACGTCCCCACATCCAGCATCCATGCCCAGCATCCCGATTCCTCTGTGTATTCTTCTGTTGCCGAGTAACCTGGTCTATGCTGTAAGGCAGGGTTGTGTTAGTCACTTTATACTTATCCTCATACTAAGCTGACATATTCTTATAGTTTCACCATCACTGTAGTTCTTCCGCAATGATTAGCATAGAGGAATATAGGCGATATAGGGATCAACATATACTTTATACCCACAAAAGATAAAATGGTGTATCCCCCTTCCTCCCACTTCGTTTATTTGCCTCCCAGGTACTGATCAGCAGGTGGTTATTTTTCCTTATCCACTTTGCCTTCTCTGTTTAACAACACTAGATTCACTAAAGTGCAATAGCCTCACATGCACTGTAACAACCACTCAAGTAAATGGCAATGAGCACGTGATCACTGCAGCTCTTTGCACCTCTCCCCTCACTCCTGTATTCTCCTCCCAGCCTTGTTCAGCACCATTGCTGCCCGTATGTAGCCTTACTCGGCCTGTTCAAACAATGGTCAGACAATTAGTGCTGAGGAGACGATAGGAAAAAGGATGGAAGTAAAACTTCATGTGCACTCTCACCTTTTTATTCTCCTGCTTTATTAGTATGATGCCCTCCTTCTCTAAATGAGACATCAAGGTCATGCCTGCCTTCCTCAGGTGTACTTGGCATGAAACTTTTTCATACTGACTCCTTTTACGCTTTAAGCTGCATTTCTGTATTTGATCATATATGTTCATGACCCTGCACTTGAGCATAATGTTACACTTTACTTAGAGGCTGGTTCCACTTTTTTTAGTTTTAGTTTTCTTATTCAAGCCCAAACCGACATTGTTTCTTGTTTCATTGACATTGACACTCTTTGAAAAAGTCGCTCAGACGAAACGCGTCAGAGAATTGTTCTGTCATTTTAATTCAGGGCTTTTATGCCGCATTAAAGTTTTTTTGTTGCACGCCGCCGCCAGCCTGGTATTTTTCACTGCAGTGCTCCAACATCTCCCCCTTCCTCTTCCCAAACCGACATTGTTACCTCATCAGACTTTGGCTCAAGGCTTTTTCTATAGTCCAGTTTCCAAATCAACCATGGCCTGTTATACGCTCAGGTTGCTAATGGAACACATTCCTGCTACAACATCTTGTTACACCCACCTCCTTGTCAACCCCACTTTCTGTTTAATTTCACCTGAAGAAAACTCACATTTGTGGCACTTGTGTAATCGTGTCTGGGACTTTTTAATTACAAGTGTGGCCTGTGACTCCCATTCCTTTCAAACTGTGGTACATACAAGTGAGCCATTGTATATACATTGCTCTCCATTAACTTCTGTTCACCTCAAAAACTGTAGAGAAGAAAGAAAAGACAAGTCATATTATTAACATCTTGTATCTTTTTTCAGCTCTTCGTTTATAAAATAGACATTACTTTGAGACCTCACTAACTGTCCCAATTTTAGGTTTGTAAATTGTGCGAGAAACGAGGAAGAACAGAACCTCGTGGCGTTTCAGTATGACGGGGAAATCTACTACAGAACCTGTACAGACCTTCCTCCACACACACAGCTCCTGCTCTGGTATGGAGATGACTATGGGAAAGAGCTTGGTATCAAGTGGGGTACGCTGTGGAAAAGTAACGCGCCAACACCAGGTAATCAGGAATATGTGTGTTGTGTGGTTTTTACATCTCTATTATCTTATTACTGATGTTAAATTGCAAATATTGATAGATCTGCATACACCATTATGGGTCAACTATAACTTAATATCACTAAACTTGACTAGAGTCAAAGGGCCGGATACATCAAGCTGCGGTAACCAAAAATGCTGAATTACCGCCCATAAAAAAGTGCCTTATTATTACCGTGCAATGAATCAGCGTTGCAGCGCCAAAAATAAAGCACTTGTTATCGGACCTGTTAAAAGCATCGGATCTGATAAAAAAAACAGACACAATACCTAATTTTCAAGTAAAAACCGCCATACATCAAGTTTCGATATTTATCGTAATGGGATCAACGGCAGAAATACCGCAAATATTATATCACCTACTCCAGGCTGGTGTTAGTCCTGTCTTTCCTATGTATATAATGGCCAATATACTGCCCATTATATACATAGGCCAGATAAGCTAAACCAACATGGAATAGATGATAAAATAGTTATTAAAATACATTACAGTACATGTTAACTCTTTAGTAATCCACGGGTCAACTAGTCATCAGTTTCCATGACTAGCTGACCACAAAGGGAATAATTTAAACATTACATTACACTGCCTACCCCCCTTTGACACCTTAGTGGCTAGTAAAGTATAGTTAGTTCTTGGTTTGTCCCGCAAACATAAACAAAACACTACGGCCCAGATACATCAAATTCTGTTAAAGTGGGGTTGATATCACACCCGGGGAAATAATAAACTAAAGGGTGTTATTACCACAATTTTAAGGTGATATTAATCAAGATTGTGGTAGTAATAATTTACTGGGTGTGATTTTTTGGCCAATCTCACGATATCTGAACTAACGCGACCTTTAATAATGTGTTACATACCACATTGGGTTTAAATTTCTATCATAGGCTTCTGTAATGTCTATTATTACAGAAACCTATGATCAAAATAACATTAACCCGTTTCATGCCTGTGTTTAACAAGGTATACCAGAGGCATCAAAGGGGTTAATACTTTATTAAAAGAATACATTAGCTAACCCTGTTGACCCAGTTAGTGGCCAGTAAAGCATTGCCATTGTAGTCACTAAGGTAATTAATGGGTTAACCCCTCTCCCCCCCCCCCCCATGCCCCCCCCCCCCCCCCACGGGAAGCCTAACCACCCTTCTCAGGGCAACTACCACTATCACCCACATTCCTTACCTCTGCCCCCCTTCTAGACTAATGCCCAATATCCCTATTAGACAAATGTGGTTTTAAACATTAACAAAAAATATATACATGTTTTAAACAAAACAAAAAAGAACATTCAAAATACATTTTACACATGAAACCATTGATTATCACTGTGAATAACTAGGCTCTCTCAATGGGAGGCCCAGATATCCACATTGGCAATAAATGGTAACCCAGTAATAAATATATACATCAACAATATTAGAAAACATTAATAACCCCCCCTTCATTACCTCAGTAGCTAACCGCTAAGGTAAATAAGGGATTTGTGATGAATGCCCTTTTTTGGGTGCTTTGATGTGACCTTAAAGGGTGGGAATCACATTCCATGATTTTGCATTGTGTGTGCATGTATGTATATATATATATGTATATATATGTATGTATAATATATATGTATATATATATTTATATATATTTGGCGTAGATAACCTAGGCGCAAAAGGATGAGATAGGATGGAGAAAAAATATATAATATTTAATACCAAAATGTTGGTTACTATTTTATAATAAAATTCAAGAAGAACACCATCTACCCCAGTTTTGTACTGATTAAAACAACATAAAGCTCTACTAATTGCATCTACCATTGAATTAACCAACTAACTCTACATATGGGACATTATTCTCATGGATATAATTTTATATGGTGACAATTTGTCTTATTAGAGATTCGAATCAGCTGTTCCTCCATTTTCATATTTGTGTGAGAATGGAGGAAGCGGCTTGGCTGCTCAGCGCCAAAAATAAAAAAGTCCTGGCAGCTCCAACCCGCGTCACGCCGCCAGCCAATATCCGATCGCACCTGGTGAGTTGGTGACTGGGTTTGTCGACCACTGTTTATATGTATATGTGTTTAATAAAATGCAATGTTTGTATGGTGGAGAATCAGTAACACAAGTACACACTCTTTATTCCCTAAAAAAAACTTTAAACAATTTAATTAAAAAATCAACACAGTTCTAGAATTCACTGGATGATATTGGTATAGCTTAATAAAGTCTGAATTACATCTGTGATGTCAAATACAATAATTGGGCATTTGGTTCCTGCTTTAACAATGGAGATGTAACAGATATTTGGGTCATCCTATAACTATTAGAGACCTGGTACATGGTGCGGTAACGGGAACACCCGGTGACTGATATGTGAGCTTCTAATGAGACACGTATTCTATTCATTGTACAAACATTTTTAATTATACCTTCACAACTGAAACTATCGGCTTACTATCAAAGGATTTGAAAAGATTTCTGCCACTTGGTGTTTTGCAGCTAGTGCGATTTCTTTAGTTAGATTTCCTTTTAAATCGTTAAATATTATTATCCACTTTAAATGTATGATCCACTACATCTATTCTCCCGGCCCTAATGCTGCACATGTTGTGCTAAACCCTTCATTTTTACAATGTACATCTACAGTTTATTTCATCCTGAACTTTTTGGGATATGCCAACTTACCTCTCCTTCATGAGCTTTTGTAAAACAGTTTGTGTAACAGTAACTTTTTTATCTCATCTAGTACAAAGCAAAGCACCAATAATCCACCCATGCCAACATTGCAAGGTTGCTTTTAGCAGTCAGTATTACCTCCTCAAACATTTGAAGTTCAAACACCCAAATGAGTATATGGAAACGATAAGGACAGAACAATCTTGCAACATTCCAATAAATATGACAGAAAATGCATCTTTCAACCAGTCAACGCAATTAATAAACAACGTAACTGCTTCTCATTCCAAAAGATTTATATTAGCAGCTGCCACAGGAAAAGATCTTGGACAAAGTGGGAAAAGTCGGACTTGGTTACCAGGCCAGAACCTACAGAAGAGGACAAACAAAGGGGAGAGACCACATGTATGTGGGGAATGTGGGAAGGGATTTAGTCAGTTATCACATCTGAACACACACAAGAGGACACACACAGGGGAGAGACCGTATGTATGTGGAGAATGTGGGAAGAGATTTAGTGACTTATCCAGCCTGAGGACACACAAGAGGACACACACAGGAGAGAGACCGCATGTATGTGGGGAATGTGGGAAAGGATTTAGTCAGTTATCACATCTGAACACACACAAGAGGACACACACAGGGGAGAGACCGTATGTATGTGGGGAATGTGGGAAGGGATTTAGTGACTTATCCAGCCTGAGGACACACAAGAGGACACACACAGGGGAGAGACCGCATGTATGTGGGGAATGTGGGAAGGGATTTAGTCGGTTACCACATTTGAACACGCATAGGAGGACACACACAGGGGAGAAACCGCATGTATGTGGGGAATGTGGGAAAGGATTTAGTGATGTATCCAGCCTGAACACACACATGAGGATACACACAGGGGAGAGACCGCATATATGTGGGGAATGTGGGAAAGGGTTTAGTCAGTTATCACATCTGAACACACACAAGAGGACACACACAGGGGAGAGACCGCATGTATGTGGGGAATGTGGGAAGGGATTTAGTCGGCTTTCACATCTGAATACACACAAGAGGACACACTCAGGGGAGAGACCGCATGTATGTGGGGAATGCTGGAAGGGATTTAGTGATGTATCCAGCCTGAACACACACATGAGGACACACACAGGGGTGAGACCTCATATATGTGGTGAATGTGGGAAAGGATTTAGTCAGTTATCACATCTGAACACACACAAGAGGACACACACAGGGGAGAGACCGCATGTATGTGGGGAATGTGGGAAGGTATTTAGTCGGTTATCACATCTGAACATACACAAGAGGACACACACAGGGGAGAGACCGCATGTATGTGGGGAATGTGGGAAGGGATTTTGTGACTTTTCCAGCCTGATCAGACACATGAGGACACACACAGGGGAGAAACCGCATGTATGTGGGGAATGTGGAAAGGGATTTAGTGTGTCATGCAGCCTGAACACACACAAGAGGACACACAGGGGTGACACCCCATGTATGTGGGAAAGGATTTAGTCGTTTTTCACATTTGAACACCACAAGGGGACACACAGGGGAGAGACCGTATGTATGTGGGAAGGGATTTAGTCGGTTATCGCAGAGAAGCCTGCACAAAGACTGTGCTGAGATCAAGACACCCAGAGACCTATATTTCCTGGACACAGAGAACCCAGGAACCTGACAGAGGCTGACATGGGAGGCCACCTGCTTAAGGTACTTCCTGAGACTTTGTGGAGATAGGCTGGTAATGGGAAAAATCCCTCCAGTCCTGCAGATAGGGTATTGGGAAATAAGTTAGCCGTTTCAAAGGGATAGGGGTTTGTTATTTTGTTGTTTTTGTATGTTTTGACTGGATAAAGGAACAGGCTCAATAAAGCCAAGATATAATTTCACCCTAATTGGTCTTCATTATATGTACTTCTGCAAACATCTCTTACATATGTTGTTTGAAGTGGGATGAGAGGTGGCCCTTGAATTTCAAAGGGGCCCCAGAGACCGCCTGTTAAATTTTTGTGCTTTTGCCTGCATACAGTTCCTGCAAATGCCTTTGCAACAAAACAAAGAATCACGTGCAGAAGTGACCAGATTTAAAGGGCTACACATCCAGGCAGGAAAGCTACAATTGCACTGGAGAAAGCCACAATGTCACAGTTTGACTGGGAGGACGGTGACCCACACAAGGGACTGATGCTGTGACCAGAGTCTATCCCACCAATTGTGAGGGGGGGAAAAACCTGGGAATTTAAATTGGCTGCCCAGCTGAAGTCAAATACAGGCATCTTCAGGGCTGGTCAAGGGATCGTCACTTATTGGTTCTGGCTTCGCTTCCCTGCCATGGTTAGTTGAGGGTTAACTATGTATATTAGATTCTAGTAGCGCACTTTTTCCTTCACTTGTATTCTCTATACACAGGTTAAAGTTACAGGTCAAAGTTATACAGTTTCTATACAAGAATCTGAAAGTGTATCTACACGAGTTTGGAGATTGGATGATGGTTATATTTTTAAAAGAAAACACTGTATTACAGCCTCGCTGGAAGGGCCTGTATCGAGTATTGTTACAACAGATGCAAAGCTCACCTTCCATGTGACTCATTGTAAAGTGGTTTCCTCTATCAAAGACACCTACACAAGTTTTTAAAGAACCAAAAGAAATTTAAACAAGTTTTTTAAAGAACCAAAAGACATTTACACAAGTCTTTAAAAGAACTAAAATACACTTATACCAGTTTTTTATGGTTGAAGAATCAAAATAATAAGAAGTTTACATTTTTATATATTTATTATAGCTGAATTATTGTATACTAACCTTATATTTTTTATGTTTTATATTTTAGATACTAACATATAGTTTAGGATTCTGACTGGAAATTACTAAATAGATCAGTGGATCCTGGTTTGGTTATTATTAGGGGTTATTTGTATTATTATTATTATTATTTTTTATCTGGTAACCAAATGTAAGGGGTATAGAGATGAAAAGGGTTCCATATTCTATTATATCTATGTGTGTTAGGATATTGGAAGATAGCAGAGGAGAGAAATGTGTTATTAGATTTAGTATATAGGATGGCCTTAGTAACAATATTATATTTAGTTATATCTATATATGTATTTTTAAGTGTCGCAGGAGGAGGAGTGAGCTATATATCTATATCTATGTTAAGGGATATATCAAGATTTAATGTGTTTATAACCATTTCTATAGAAGAGCTGAACTAGCAATGGTTTTATATGTTATAGTTAGATAGATTTTTCAGTATAGTACAGTATATCTATTCAGAAGATGCATATATATATTTATATCAAATGAAAGATCAGAGAGATAAAATGTGGGAAAATGTTGTTTGTTCAGATTACCCAAATCTAGGTACTCAAATTTGACTATGATATATGTAGACATATCAAATGTAATAACACTATGTATTGTGCAGGAGATTTTATTTTTAGTTTGGTACAGTTAGAAACGAATGTAACTATAAGAGCAGAAATGTTTGTGTAGTGGTGGAGAAGAATGTGGTACCTATGTACCTAACAATACGGCTAATATTACACATGATATATTAGGTATAAAAATAATAGTGTCTAAATTGGAAGACTCCTTGAAAAGTATTCTATAGCAGGAATTTGGAATTGGCCACATGGTTTAAATTACTAGGAGCAAAACTTGTGTGTTGCTGATTATATGTGTATGTGTGTTTGTTGTTATGATTATTGTTATCTTTTGCGTTAAAGGATTGATCACCAATCTAACCATTAAAGTAATTTTCTCCATGCCCCTCCAAGAAGATATATATGAAGAACAAACAGAAATCTCTTTTGTACAATAATACCCTCCTGATGTGATCCAACAACAAATACATTCTTACCAGGAGAGGGAAAAACAACTGCGAATGGATAAGGAGTGGGTGAAACTCCAAGAGATTGATGATCCGGACCAAGGGTTACAATAAAGAAATACCCTCTACTAGGAAAGGATACCGTGTTTGCCAAGAATAAAGTTATACATTTCTCACTGAAGATTTCGAAAAGTATAAAATGAGGGATTGACGAAATAATATTGCTGAAATGAAGATACTGTTGATATATTACTGGAATTGACTGGGGGGGTGGTCTCTGGAGAAGGATTGAAAGTGATGTTCAGCTTCCATTTTGTAAAGTCTGTTATGTCTAGTATCCATTTTGTTAGTAAAAATGTGTATGTGGTGTGACTGAGAGTGTTTTGTTTCTAAGTAGATTTACGACTGTGCCTAAAGTAACGCCCACATTCTTGTGATAGTGTGTACCAGGTATCTATTCATGGCTGTTTTGAGGCCAGTTCTAACCAGGTTTAATGAGCTGTAAGATGATTGGTTTAAGAATTAAGGAGTGGTTAGTATAATCTGCCTAGTAACACATTTTGAACACAGGAAATTAAATGTATAAAGGTTGCTGCCTGAACACTCCCTGGCAGAGAGAGTCTTGTAGACTTTTGAATGAGTATGATTACTGTATATATGTGAAATAAAAACTACTTATTATCAACTGAACCCCGTTTATCAATTTGAAACTGTGACAGGGTGAATGAACGTCACCACCTTTATGCCTGACAGACCTATGTTTAAATCTGCAGTGCAGCAGGGACGAGGTTAACTTTCAGCTCGGAGGTCTGGTTAATTGGCCTGATCCCAGCTGTCTCATCAAGGAGCTTTAAAAACCCCAGGCTGCATGCACACACATGCAGCCCCGTCTGAACCAGAGAGAGTACTGAAATGCTGAAGTAGGATTACTGCTATAAGGTCTGTCTTCAATATACATTTTTGATGAACTGTTTGCTATACTGTTACGCTGAAATCTAAACAGCCCTTGTTGGGGAAAGGGGTAAGCCCCGCTCAGGACTTATTTTCTGTTTTATATGCTAAAAAGAAGCTGTTTTGTTTTTGTGTGCTGGGAGAGACACTCACTGACTCCAAGCAACTGGAGTGGGATTTCCGGTCGGAGTACTGCTGGGTCCAGTTTAAAAGCTTGGACGGGTTGTGTAAACCACAAAGATACCAGAAACTCTGCTTTTACTCACACTGGGCCGTGTGAGTACATATGTATTAGCAACCACTTACCCCCATTGATTTTCCACATCTGAGTTTGGAGAGGTCAGGACGTATCCTGTAAAGATACCAACCTGTTTGATTTTTGCTCACACAAGGTGTAAGTATTTTATTAGCTTGGCCCCCCATACCACTATATTAGCAGTACATCGATTGCATCTGTATTGTATTGTGTCTTAATCACATGCTCCCCCATTTTTTCCATTTCCATGTTTGTTTAAGGGCTCTGGATTGTCCCTACTCTGGGGTTGACGCAGACGGGATCTAAGGTTTGTCTCTAACTGTAAGCACTGTTCTGAGACTCAAGGTAAGCGCCTGGTTGTTCTTGTTCCCAACACACTAAGGAGACGGTTCTTGAACAAGTTGTGTTGGAACAATTCCTACATGTAATAACCACTTCCGCACGCTCTTGGGTAAAACGCCATGCTGCTGATACCCTAGATTTGGCTGTCCGACTCGTTGAGAACTTCCTTGGGGCCGAGGATCAGGCGAGTGTCTTGGACCCGACTTCACCGGCACTTGCGGACGCCCAAAGAGGGAGACCGGACTAACTGGGAAACTACGGCCCCTACATATGCAACTGCCAAGTGCCACGAAAGGAGCAGTCCTTCCAGCAAGGGAGAGGTCCAAACGCCGGTCACCGCCGAGACCCTCATCTACTTCCTGTCGTCGTCAAATGAGAGGAACTTCAGAGAACGTCTGTGACAGAGTGAAGTCAACTCCTATCAGTTACGCCTGGGAGACATATGTCTGAGTGCTTCATCCAGCACTCATAAGGGTTAACTCAGGTGGAAGTTAGGAAATCAGAACTCTTTAGCTGACACCTGAGAGCCAGCAAGGTAGATAAAGGATCATGTGACTGGCATTAGCTGCCAGAGAGAGAGAGAGTGAGAAGCACACTGCTGCGTGAACCCTTAGCCAGAGGGATTTCACCAAAGACTACTTCAACTAAAGTAAGGAATATTCATTTGTTTACTGACTGGTTAAAGTACCCTTATGGTTTGGTTCTGGTTTAGCCAGCCAGCCTGCTAGATAGGTCTGCTGTGTTATTAGTCAGTTTTTCTCCCAAAGTGGAGCAGGATTTATTTTGTTAAAGGGACAGCATGTTATGTTACTGTGGAGAAATAAAGCCACTGAACGTTTTTATTTATCCTGAAACTATACGTGTGGACTTTTCCCTGACCTCGGCTACAGGCCGTCCTGCCACAGGTGGTATCAGAAGTGGGATGTCGGACGGCCCCTGTATCTGAAGGGCCACACAAGAAAAAAATGGAGAATTTTTTTTCTCAGTTCCTTGAGCAACAGCTCCAGCTAGCAGAGAAGCAAGCAGAGCGACAAGCCCAGCAAGATGAGCGACAAGCCCAGCAAGATGAGCAACAGGCCCGGCGAGAGGAAAAGCTACTCCAACTGCTGGTCGAAGGCCCAACCCCAGGCAGACCAGGGATTCCAAATAACCCACCGGTGATGCTGCCTAAAATGAAGCCAAACGAAGACCCAGAGGCATTTCTCCTCACTTTTGAAAGGGTAGCCATGGCCCACAGCTGGACAGTTGATCGCTGGGTAACGACTCTGGCTCCACTCCTCATAGGGGAAGCTCAGGCAGCCTACCAGGCTCTTCCAGCGGACGAGGCCATGGACTATCAGAAACTAAAGGCTGCTATTCTGGATCGCCTAGGCCTCACGCCAGAGACCTACCGACAGCGGTTCCGGACAGTCAAATATACAAACCGAGACAGACCCCGGGTCGTAGCCCACCACTTAGTAGACTTATGTGCCAGGTGAATACAACCAGAAAAACATGACAAGGCAGAGATCCTTGAACAGTTTGTGCTCGAGCAGTTCATACAGATACTGCCCCCCTCCTCCCGCTCCTGGGTAAAAAGACACGCTGCATTTTCCCTGGATTCAGCGGTCCGCTTGGTGGAAAACTTCCTGGGCGACGACACCCAACAGGATAGCTGGGAACGGCCGGTGCAAACACCAGTTGCTTCTGGTGATACTAGAGGCAGGAGAGCAGACAATAGAGGGGTCTACAACCTGCCAGCTCGGGAGATCCAGTCAACGGAGGGTACAAACTCCCGCAGAGATACCCATCCTGGGTCCGAGGCCACTGTATCACTCAAAGAGGCCGCCACCCACAGTTATCCCAGAGAACCTGGACTCCTGTCACCCACCCGGTGGAGAGGATAACCCCACCAACCAGAAGGGAGGACCCCATCCAACAGCGGAGAGGTCCAAACACCGAGCCCCGTCGAGAGCTTCCGCGGACGACCGAGTTTGCGGACTCAGGAGATGAGGAAATGGACTGTTCATATGGCAGAACCACTGCCATAGCTTGTCTCCGAGGGGACCACAATCCGTGGTTAGTCCCAGCATCTCTGGAGGGGACAAAAGTAAACGCCATGCTGGACTCGGGCTCTGGAAAAACCCTGATCCTAGAGGGCCTAATTCCAAGCAATAGACTATCTCATGACTCTCCTTGGAATATCAAGTGTATCCATGGGGATACAAAGAGATACCCGACGGCGAACGTTACACTGCGTATCCAGGATCAAGAGGCTAGCCTACTAGTGGGAGTTGCTCCCTGGCTACCTGCTCCTGTTCTACTTGGCTGAGACTGGCCCTACCTCGAAACATTGTTGGCCCCTACTCCTACAGAGCCTACTTCTCTGGTACCGGAGAAGCCCGGAGACTTGTTCCCTTTTTCCCCAGAGATTTTCCCCCGTAGACACCATGTCCCAAAGACACGTAAACAGAGACGTGCGGAAAAAGAGGACTGGTTAAGAAAGGCTGGGACTTTTGGCAACATTAGTCAGCCCAAAGGACTGCAGGTCATGGCCGGGGATGACCAGGGTGGGGAACAGATAGATACGGGAGTGTTGCCAGCCCTGGATCTTCCTGACTTCCGTCAGAGGCAGAGGGAGGACCCAGCTCTGGCTAGACAATATGAGAAGGTGGTACAGGTCAACAACAAGATAATAGATGAACAAGGTGTAAAAGTGTTTCCACATTTTGAACTGTTGAATGACATACTATATCGTGTGAATAAGGTTACACAAACGGGAGGTCATTCGACAGATGCTAGTCCCTAAAGGGTTGATTAAAACAGTGTTTACCCTAGCCCATACTCTCCCATGGGGTGGTCATTTGGGCAGAGATAAGACCACGGACCGCATCTCGTCCCGGTTTTACTGGCCAGGCATACATGGTGACATCATGAAACTATGTGAGACATGTCCTGAATGCCAGTTAACTAGCCAAAAAGGACAGAAGCCGGCTCCTTTGGTTCCTCTGCCCTTGGTAGCCGTCCCATTCGAGAGAATTGGGGTAGATCTGGTCGGACCTTTAGAACCCTCTGCGAAGGGACATAAATTTATACTCGTTGTTGTTGATTATGCCACCAGATATCCTGAGGCCTTCCCTCTGAGATCAGCCACTGCTAAACAGGTTGCTCACAGGCTGTTAGAACTGTTTTCTAGGGTAGGACTTCCCCAAGTAATGTTAACTGACCAGGGAACAACTGACCATGGCAAAGTTAATGCAGGATGTCCTGAAGTTATTGGAGGTAAAATCCGTCCGGACCTCGGTCTACCATTCTCAGACTGATGGATTGGTAGAGAGGTTTAACCGTACTTTAAAAACTATGCTTAGGAAGTTTGTGGACACTGAAAAGCGAGCTTGGGATGAACTTCTCCCTTTCCTGTTGTTTGCGGTACGAGAAGTTCCCCAATCATCCACAGGCTTCTCCCCGTTTGAGCTCCTATATGGACGCCAACCTCGGGGTATTCTCGACCTACTGAAGGAATCCTGGGAGGAGGAGCCCTCCCCCTCCAAGAATACCCTTCAGTATGTCATAGACCTTAGAAACCGCCTAGACATGATAGGTCGGTTTGCGAAGGAAAACCTCAAATCTGCTCAAGAACGTCAAGAGAGGCAGTACAACCAAAATGCTCGCTTGAGGGTCTTCCAACCTGGGGACCAAGTGATGCTACTACTACCGACATCAGAGAGTAAACTCCTTGCGAAGTGGCAGGGTCCTTTCCAAGTTCTCCGCCGCACCGGGGAGATGAACTATGAGATCTCTCAACCAGGGTCCAGGAAGGGTAAACAAATCTACCACGTGAACCTCCTAAAACCCTGGAAAACGATGAGATCGCTGTTCATTCACCCTCGGGAAGGAGAGACGGATTTGGGTCCAAAGCTTCCAAAGGGTAGTACGTACACTGACCATCAGGTTCCCATGGGAGAACAGTTAACAACGGAACAAAGGTCAGACCTACTTGATGTATGTGACCAGTTCCCAGATGTTTTTTCTGAGCTGCCAGGGCAGACTGATTTAGTGTCCCATAGGATTGAGACAAAACCTGGCGTAAAAGTACGGTCCCGTCCCTATAGATTGCCAGAGGGCCGAAAAGACCTGGTAGAGAGGGAGATAATAGACATGTTGGAATTGAGCGTGATCGAGGAGTCCCACAGCGAATGGTGTAGCCCTATCGTGTTGGTCCTTAAACCAGATGGGAAGGTGAGGTTTTGCGTGGATCTGCGAAAGGTAAATGCTGTATCCAGATTTGATGCATATCCAATGCCTAGGGTGGATGAATTGCTTGATTCGCTTGGTAAAGCAGAGTATATCTCCACCCTAGATCTCACGAAAGGATATTGGCAGATACCTCTAGCGGAAGAATCCAAATGCAAAACTGCCTTCGCCACCCCTCTCGGTTTATACCAATTCGTCACTATGCCATTTGGGTTACATGGGGCTCCAGCCACGTTCCAAAGGTTAATGGACAAGGTACTACGACCACATAGGGCATATGCCGCGGCCTACTTGGATGACATTGTCATCTATAGCAGACACTGGCAGTCTCATATAAAAAGGTTAAGGGCAGTCCTAACGTCCTTAAGAGAAGCAGGGCTCACTGCAAATCCAAAAAAATGTGCCCTGGGTAAATCCACTACAAAGTACTTGGGCTATGCCGTTGGGGGAGGGATAGTAAGGCCACTAGCTAGCAAGGTGGCCGCCATAAAGGAAGTCCCCACCCCACAGACAAAGACACAGGTCCGCGCCCTTTTGGGGTTAGCAGGGTATTACCGGCGGTTTATCCCCAATTTTTCAGAAATATCTGCACCCCTAACAGATCTGACAAAAAAGAGTGCCCCGACCCAAGTTAAATGGTCTTGGGAGTGCCAAGACGCCTTTGACATGCTAAAAAAGTGCCTGTCAGAGGGCCCCGCTCTTCGGAGCCCAGATTTTAAAGAGCCCTTCATCATCCAGACGGATGCCTCAGAGGTAGGACTGGGAGCAGTGCTGTCTCAGCAATTTGATGGTGTTGAACACCCCATACTGTTCATCAGCCGGAAGCTGTTCCCAAGGGAAGTGAGGTATTCTGTTATTGAGAAGGAGTGCCTCGCTGTAAAATGGGCAATTGAGGCCTTGAGACATTATGTCGCCGGAGTACACTTCACCCTGGTCACTGACCATGCGCCCTTGAAGTGGTTAAACACCATGAAGGACAAATCCAAGGTTGACCAGGTGGTATATGGCCCTCCAACCCTTCTCTTTTGACATTCAGCATAGACCTGGAAAGGACCATGGAAATGTTGATTTTTTGTCAAGGGAAGGAGTGGAGGGTTGGGCTTCAGCCGTGTGGGACACTAGCCACACACAAACAGGGGAGGTATGTGACAGAGTGAAGTCAACTCCTATCAGTTACGCCTGGGAGACATATGTCTGAGTGCTTCATCCAGCACTCATAAGGGTTAACTCAGGTGGAAGTTAGGAAATCAGAACTCTTTAGCTGACACCTGAGAGCCAGCAAGGTAGATAAAGGATCATGTGACTGGCAGTAGCTGCCAGAGAGAGAGAGAGTGAGAAGCACACTGCTGCGTGAGCCCTTAGCCAGAGGGATTTCACCAAAGACTACTTCAACTAAAGTAAGGATTATTCATTTGTTTACTGACTGCTTAAAGTACCCTTATGGTTTGGTTCTGGTTTAGCCAGCCAGCCTGCTAGATAGGTCTGCTGTGTTATTAGTCAGTTTTTCTCCCAAAGTGGAGCAGGATTTATTTTGTTAAAGGGACAGTGTACCAGCATGTTATGTTACTGTGGAGAAATAAAGCCACTGAACGTTTTTATTATCCTTAAACTATACGTTGGACTGTTCCCTGACCTCGGCTACAGGCCGTCCTGCCACAACGTCGCAAACAGGACCCATCGGATGCCTGGTCTCCATTATCCGGTCCAGCTGACGGTATCCCGCTGCACACCTCGGCGAGGGAACCCTCTCCAGTTTGGCCATTGTTCTTTCAGCAGGACAGTGCCTCGGCCTTCCCCAGAGAAAGTTGCAAGCCCTGGCTACTTCCATCCCATTGGGGGTAAACCTCGTCCATGCCCTTGTAGATTCAGGAGTGGTGTGAAGATGGTCACGCAAACCTCGTGGACCTCGCAGTATGGTGGATCCGATGAAGTATCAATGGAAGAATAAATGAAGATAAAAATAAAACACAATATTAGTGTATCGTGTCCACATGTGGGGAATGGGGGGATGGGAGTGTGGGGGGGGGGAGGGGAGGGGGAGTGATGGGGTAAGGAGAAGTGGACGATGGAAGGATTGATAGTGGGTTCCCACTAACTAATCACGAATCATAGAGTAATGGATCCAGTGACTCACCACGGGCTTGTGTGGTTGTCTCTCCCTCAATGCTGACTGGAGTGGGTTAATACGACTCATAAGCTGGAGTCTCAATATACATAAAACTCCACGGCCGGATGTGAGTCCTTGCCCTCAGAGGGTGATGTCCTTTATGGATGGTGTTTTGTGTTTCAGCAGAGTTGTCCCCCATGGTGTGGTGTATGGGTGTCTCCTCTCCCCGTATCCCAAATGACCAAGAAAGAGGTGTGCAAACCAAATATATGAAGTCTTTAATGGGTTAACAGTGAAGACATGTGCATACACATGCATACATGTTGTGGTGCTTTAAAAGGTATAAAACAATGTAGGACACAATGAACTGGACATAGATGATGTACTGAAGCAACAACAAAAACTAGACACCTCCCTAAACAAAATTTACTTGCCAGCATCTTCCGCTCGAGACACTCCTGCACGATTTCCTCCTCCGTTTTTTGCTCCCACTGGCGCTCCGGCGCGGAACCGGAAGGGGAGAACCTGACAAAGCTTATTGCGAAACCGTAGTTCCCTGCCGGACCTCATTGACAGAGGGACCCACGCACACTGCAGGACATCCGCACAGATCCCCCTTTCCGTTTCCGCTGCGGACGCGCCAGTGGAGCAAAAACGGAGGAGGAAATCGTGCAGGGTGTCTCGACGAAGATGCTGGGCAAGTAAATTTTGTTTAGTGTGAGTGTCTAGTTTTTGTGTTTGCTTCATTACATCATCTACTGTCCAGTTCATTGTGTCATTGTGTCCTACATTGTTTTATACCTTTTAAGCACCACAACATGTATCATAGTGTATGCACATGTCTTCACTGCTACCCATTAAGACCTTTCATATATTTTGGTTTGCACACCTTTCTCTTCACTTTGGGATACGGGGAGAGGAGACACCCTACACCACCCCCGCGGGGGACACTCTGCTGAAACAACAAAACACATCCATAAAGGACATCACCCTCTGAGGGCAAGACTCACATCAGGCCGTGTGAGTTTTATGTATATTGAGACTCCAGCTTATGATCTGTATTAACCCACTCCAGTCAGCGTTGAGGGAGAGCACCACCAAGCCCGTGTGAGTCACTGATCCATATACTCTATGAATTCTGTGATTAGTTATGGGAACCCACTATCAATCCTTCCATCGTCCACTTCTCCCTTACCCCATCACTCCCCACCCCACCCCCTCCCCCCCCCCCACATCCTCCCCCCCCACATGTGACACGATACACTAATTTGGTTTTATTTTATCTTCATTTATTCTTCCATTGCTACGTCATCATCCCGGATTCCACCATACCTGCGAGGTCCACGAGGTTTGCGCTGACCATCTTCACACCACTACTGCTACGCTGAGAAGGACACGGGATTCCCTTCTCCAAGGTCAAGCAGCAACCACAAAAATCAGCAAAAAGGGCCAGTATATGTTTTCTATATACTCTTTTGCACAACAAACAAAAAACCACATTTATATATTTTATTAATTTTAATAGAGTAAGGCGTTACAATAACTTTTTAAGCCACAAGATCCAGGGAGCGCCCCAGTCCAAATATCCTCTAGTCTTGTAGATTCAGGCTCTGGAAAAACGCTGGTCTTCCAGGAACTGTTACCGCCTGACGTGCTTTCCTTTGACTCCCCATGGAGTATAGAGTGTATACACGGCGATGTAAAATGGTATCCGACAGCCAAAATCCTGCTACATGTAAATGGTCAGGAGGCCAGGATCGAAGTAGGAGTCGCTCCTTAGCTCCCTGACCCCATTTTGCTAGTCCGTGACTGGCCTATCTTTTCAAACCTAATGGCTCCAGTCTCTCAGGAGGGGCCTTATTCTCTGGCACAGAAGAAACCTGGTAAACTGTTCCCCTTCTCGGCAGACCTGTCCCCCAGTAGACACCGGGTTCAAAAGACTTGGACGCAAAGACGCTATGATAAACAGGACTGGTTGCAGAAATCTGGGTCTCAAGATGGCCATTCAAATAGGTATAAGTCACAAGTAATGACTGGGGATGGCCAGAAGGAGGGAGAGCTTGGCCCTGGGGATTTACCAGAGCTATGTCTCCCTGATTTTCGCAAGAGGCAAAGGGAAGACCCAGTCCTGGCCAGACAATATGACAAAATGGTAAAAATTGATGACCAGATATTGAATGCACAAGGGGTAATGGTGTTCCCTCATTTTGAATTGTCGAATGATATCCTGTATAGGGTGAACAAGCAGACACAAACAGGGGAGGTCACCAGACAAATATTGGTTCCCAAAGCGTTTGTTAAAACTGTCTTCACCCTAGACCATACTGTCCCTTGGGGTGGTCACCTTGGTAGAGATAAAACCTTGGACCGTATTTCATTCCACTTCTATTGGCCAGGGATGTATAGTGATATTGATAAGTTGTGTGCGGCATGTCCTAAATGCCAGCTGACAAGTCCGAAGGGACAAAAACCAGCCCCTCTGGTTCTTCTACCCTTGGTGTCAGTTCCCTTTGAGAGGATTGGAGTAGACTTGGTAGGACCGCTAGAACCTTCTGCGAAAGGACACAGGTTTATACTCGTAATAGTCGACTATGGAACAAGATATCCTGAGTTGTTCCCCCTGAGGACAGCAACGGCGAAGCAAGTAGCCAACAAATTGTTGGAGCTGTTCTCACGGGTTGGACTTCCCCAGGTTATGTTGACCGACCAAGGTACAAATTTTATGGCTAAACTGATGCAGGATGTCTTGAAATTACTAGAGGTCAAGTCTATTCGGACATCGGTCTACCATCCACAGACTGACGGATTGGTGGAAAGATTTAACCGAACTATAAAAGCTATGCTGAGAAAAATTGTAGATTCAAAGAAAAGAGACTGGGATGAACTTCTCTCTTTTCTGCTGTTTGCAGTGCGGGAAGTTCCCCAGGCCTCCACGGGATTCTCTCCATTTGAACTACTGTATGGCCGCAACCCCAGGGTATCCTAGACCTCCTAAAGGAGTCCTGGGAGGAACAGCAGTTCCCTTCTAAGAATACCCTTCTATATGTATTAGACCTTAGGAAGCGCCTAGATGTGGTCGACCATTTTGCTAGGGAGAATCTTAAATCAGCCCAGGACAGTCAGGAGAGACATTACAATCAAAATGCTCGTATGAGAATGTGTTACGCTGGTGCTGCCCGCAGACCAGACCCATCCCTGATGCTGAGATGGGGACGTATATGTGCACGCAGCCGCCGCAGAAGGAGCGTGTCCGGAGTGTGGTGTAGGGTGTTGCCTGACCAGATGGAAATAGCTGAAGCAATACTTGCTGGTACCGGTAAAAGAGTAGAAGTAGTAGTTGCCGTTAGCCAAGGTCAGGGATAGGAGAGATCCGGAAGGTCGAAGCCCAAGCTGAGATCGGGGGACGTGAGAAGCGCGTAGTCAAGAGGGATCTGGGGTCGAGAGCCAAAGAGAGTAGTCCGCCAAGCTGAGTCATAACCTGAATAAGCGAAGACAAGAGAGAGAGAGCCAGAACAGACATCCACAAGAGATACTATGTTGAGCAATGAGTAAGTGGCAAGACAGGCAATATATAGTGCGACTGACCGATCGGGAGCGGGGGCAGGCCTGGAGGAGCGCGTGGAGATGTCCTGGATAGGTCCCTTTGTTTGGCAGGCAGGTGAGCAAGTTTGGTCTGGGGTAATACCCTGTATGTTAGTTGGGGGTGTGGTTTCACTGCTAGTGCAGTGAATAAATTATCTTCACCCAGTGCGCACTGTCCACACGTGCGCCCGGGACTAATGGCAGCCACGTGAGAGGGAAGAGACTGCGGAGATGGCGGGGACGCCCAGGGCAACGGGAGGTGGCTGGCGCCGGCGAGGGGGACGTCCCACGGCAGCGGGAGCAGCAGGAGGTAAGGGAGATTCGCGTTGCGGTTGCAGAGACCCCCTAGTCCTCACAGAGTGTTTCACCCAGGATTCCAGGTGATGTTATTGTTACCCAGTTGTGAGAGCAAACTCCTAGCCAAATGGCAGGGCCCATTCGAAGTATTCCCCCGTACGGGTGATGTGGATTACGAGATCGCTCAACCAGGGTCCAGGAAGGGTAAACAAATTTACCATGTGAACTTGCTGAAACCCTGGAAGGTGCAGCAGTCTCTAGTCATCCACCCGGTGGAGGAGGAAACGGACCTGGGTTCTCAGCCCCCACGGGAGAACATTTGTGGTGATGAGAAAATCCCAATGGGTAGACAATTGTCCTCTGAACAAAAAGGAGACTTGTTAGAAATAATTACACAATTCAATTATGTTTTTTCTGATTTACCAGGGCAAACTAATTTAGTTTCACATGTGATAGAGACAGAACCTGGGGTAAAAGTACATTCTCGTCATACAGGTTGACTGAAAGCCATAAGGCCCTGGTAGAGAAGGAGGTACAAGAAATGTTACACTTAGGTGTGATTGGGGAATCATGCAGTCAGTGGTGTAGTCCACTAGTTATGGTCCCTAAACCCGATGGGAAGGTAAGATTTTGTGTGGACCTCCGAAAGGTCAATGTGGTATCCAAGTTTGACGCATATCCGCTGCCAAGGGTGGACAAGTTAATTGATGCCCTTGTTAACGCGGAATATATATCCACGCTGGACTTAACAAAAGAAAACTGGCAAATACCTTTTATAGGAAAAGTCCAAGTGCAAAACAGCCTTTGCCACTCCCGTAGGTTTATACCAGTTTGTGACAATGCCATTTGGACTGCATAGAGCCCCAGCCACATTTCAGAGACTCATGGATAAAGTGCTGAGACCTCATAGGGATAATGCCGCAGCCTACCTAGATGACATTGTCATTTATAGTAAACACTGGCGGGCCCATCTAAATAGGCTGAAAGCGTTCCTCAAATCTCTGAGAGGCAGGGCTCACAGCCAACCCTAAGAAATGTGCAATAGGTAAGGCAGAAACTAAGTACTTAGGGTATGCAGTGGGAGGTGGAAAAGTAAGGCCACTAGCCGATAAGGTAGCTGCCCTGAAAGAAGTTCCGACCCCCCGAACAAAATCGCAGGTACACTCCCTGTTGTGTTTAGCAGGATACTATCGGAGGTTCATCCCCAACTACTCGGAAGTTGCAGCCCCACTAACAGACCTCACAAAACAGTGTTCCCCTACAAAAGTAGTATGGTCAAGGGAGTGCCAGAGAACCTTTGAGGAGGTAAAAAAGGTGTCTATCAGAGGGTCCCATCCTTAGAAGCCCAGACTCCGATAAGTCTTTTATCGTGCAAACCGATGTCTCAGAGATATGGCTAGGGGCAGTGCTCTCACAACAGTTTGAGGGAGTGAAACATCCGATCCTTTTTCTGAGTAGGAAATTGTTCCCAAGGGAAAAAATCTACTCAGTAATTGAGAAGGTGTTTGAGGATTAGGGGGTCACGGCGACTGCAGCGTGACTCCCCCTTGCCTCCTGCTGCTCCCGCTGTCGTAGGACGTTCCGATCGTCGGCTCCATCCGCCCCCCCCCCCTGTTGTCCTGGGACGTCCCCGTCGTCTCCGACGGGCCGCCTCTGCTCTGCAGGTACTCTCCTCTCGCGCGGCTGCCATTAGTCCCGGGCGCGCGCTTGGATAGCCGGGTGAAGATAATTTATTCACTGCACTAGCAGTGAAACCACGCCTCCAACTAACGCGCAGGCTATTACCCCAGACCAAACCTGCTCACCTGCCTGCCAATCAAGTTGACCTATCCAGGACAGCTCCACGCGCTCCTCCAGGTCTGCCTCCGCTCCCCATTGGTCAGCCGCACTATATATTGCCTGTCTTACCAATTCAGTAGAAAAGTAGAAGCAGGCACACTGTCTTATTCAGCAGTGAAAGGGTTTATTGTGCCAAGAAATCCAACGTTTCGGTAGGGATACTGCCTTTCTCAAGGTGTAGGCATTTTCACTGCCGAAACGTTGGATTTCTTGGCACAATAAACCCTTTCACTGCTGAATAAGACCGTGTGCCTGCTTCTACTTTTCTACTGGACTACTTTGGGGATGTCAGGAACTCCCCAGAACCAGCGCACCGGCAGCTAAGTACCCCACTGTCACCTATTAGTCTGAGTGCGTGCACTACCCTCTATCTCTGTCTTGCAAATTCCACATTGCTCGACATAGTCTCCTTTGTGGAAGTCTACTCTGGCTCTCTCTCTTGTCTTCGCTTATTCAGGTTACGACTCGGCATGGCGGACTACACTCTCTGGCTCTCGACCTTGGCTCCCTCTCGACTACGGGGCTTCTCACGTCCCTCGATCTCAGCTTAGACCCCGACCTTCCAGATATCTCCTCTCCCTGACCTTGGCTAACGGCAACTACTATGTCTCTTCTTTTACCGGTACTGGCAAGTATTGCTACAGCTATTTCCACCTGGCCTGGCAATGCCAAAACACCACACTCCGGACACGCTCCTTCTGCTGCGGGTGCATGCACATATATGTCCCCACCTCAGTATAAGGGATGGGTCTGGTCTGCGGGCAGCCCCGGCGTAACAGAGTGCCTCGCAGTAAAGTGGGCAATCGAGGCCTTGAGGCATTACCTGGCGGGAGTCCATTTTACGTTGGTAACAGACCATGCGCCATTAAAGTGGTTAAATACTATGAAGGACTCCAATGCTAGGTTGACCAGGTGGTATATGGCCCTCCAACCCTTCTCGTTTGAGATTCATCAGCAGGCCTGGAAAATAAAATGCAAATGCTGACTTCTTTTCTAGAGAAGGGGTGGATGGTCGGGCTTCAGCCGTGCGTGACCCACCCACACAGTAACAGGGGAGGAATGTGACAGGGTGAATGAACATCACCAGACCTATGCCTGGCAGACCTATGTTTAGATCGGTAGTGCAGCAGTGACAAGGTTAACTTTCAGCTGGGAGGTCTGGTTAATTAGAAAGTGGGGACACTGGGGCGCTACCTAGATGTGCAAATAAAATATAACAGGGTGTGAGTTACGCAGTTATTTGATAATGGGTGAACGGCAGTGAGAGGCCGAAAGTATTAGAAATTATACTGGCCCAAACTGTCGCTGGTGCTCAGCTGAAGGAGAACTTACCCCCGAATGAAAGATGTACACAAGATAACAGCGAGCGCACATAAAAAACAGAATGATTTTCAGGTGAACCTGAGGAAGGATTGTTATCCGAAACGCATTGTTCAAGATTTGAAAGAACTTTCATTCTGTTCAGTCATTTGCTGGAAGACCCCTGCTTCAGACCTCCATACGCGGAAAGAATAACAACTCTAAGCAGGAACCGGACAGCATCTCAGTTACAGGACTTATTTGCTTTTTAGTGTAAGTCACACCTCCTATTTTTATTTTATTTTGTTCTTAACCTTATGTCCAATAAAGTTGTTACCCCCTTTTACCAATCTCACGTTGCCTTCCACTATATGATTAAGAGGAGATGCGTATGAACCAACATATCTGCAGTCAAGTACCTGTTATATGAGGGCACTCACATAAGCCCATGTGAGTGATTATATATATTTTCTATATCCATACCAAGTCATTTCCCGGTATTTTGTTCTGGGACCAACCCCCACTGTTTCTACTTATTTGTCTGAGGTACCATTGGATGAAACACGAGGCAGAAGCATCAAAGATTGCCTGCAAAATTCTTTCTACAAGGGCACTCACACATACCCGTGTGAGTGATTAATATAATATTTTATTTCATACTCATATTCCCTATCAGTTATTTATTATTTGGTTGTTTGGGATCAATTCTTGCCACTCTCAACTTCTCTCCGAGGTACCATCGAAGGAATTTTACAGTGAGGAGACCCTAGAAGATTCGCAGAGACAGTCTACAGGAGTATCCACACTGATTTTAGCATCCCAGGAAGAAGATTTGACGTTCAAGAGTCGTGAGTACAGCAGTGACGATATCAGAGACAATCATACTCTGCAACAGATGTGACTGTCACTCACATTTGGCCGTGTGAGTGTATATTTATATGATCCTTTTCAAACACCCTATTCTAACATTTCATTTGTTTTATCACCATCTAACTCATTATCATTATTATCATTCTGTTTTTTATGTGCGCTCGCTGTTATCTTGTGTACAGTAGGTCTGGTTAATTAGCCTGATCCCAGCTGTCTCATCAAGGAGCTTTAAAAATCCCATGCTGCACACACATGCAGCCCCGTCTGAACCAGAGAGAGTACTGAAATGCTGAAGTAGGATTACTGCTATAAGGTCTGTCTTCAATATACATTTTTGATGAACTGTTTTCTGTACTGTTAAGCTGGAATCTAAACAGCCTTTGTTGGGGAAAGGGCCAAGCCCCGCTCAGGACTTATTTTCTGTTGTATATGCTGAAAAGAAGCTGTTTTGTTTTTGTGTGCTGTATTTTTTTTTTTGTATCAATCTTTTTTATTGGCATTGTCATTTACAGGTAACTCTCAATGTATTACTTCCTGGTAAAATATTTTATAAATAAATAAATAAATACAGGCATGGTTACATTATGGACAACAACATATAACGTTTTAACTTTGATAACACTGAGTGAATACTGGCCAACATAGTTTTTTCCTTTTTTTGGACGTTGAGGGTAAGGGTAGAGGGGAGGGGGAAGTGTGGGGGGGCGGGGTATGGGGGGGGTAGACAAACAAAAAAGGGGGGGAGGGAGGTCCCCCTTAGTTCATCTCCTCGTTCCGGTTTTTCACCTTATCCCGTTATCTCAGGCCCTGGGGGCCTATCCATGGATCCCATGTGTTCCAGAACTGCGGCATTTTTTTGTGTAACATGGCAGTTCGTTTTTCCATTGACATTACCTAGTCCACCCATCTTATGACCGTGTTTCTTGCAGGAGCTTTGACCTGCTTCCAGGCTGCTGCTATTGAGCATCTGGCCGCCGTCAATATTGCAGAGACTAGTCTACTCATTGGAGGGGGTAGGTCGTCGAACGGTTTACTCAGCACCAGGGACAGTGGATCCAGGGGGAGAGGGATCCCGTTGTCTCATAGAGCAGCGTCTGAATCTTTACCCATAACCTCTGAATCTCCGGACACGACCACCAAATATGGGCCATGTCTCCCTTTTGACCACATCCTCTCCAGCACATGTCTGGTGTGCCGGGGAAGATCTGGCTCAGTCTAGCCGGGGTCAGGTACCACTGAAATAAAATGTTATAGATATTTTCTTTTGTTACTGTACAGATTGAGGTTTTAGCCGCCATCTCCCAGATATCCTCCAAGTCCTCTTTGTCAATTTGTATGTTTAGGTCCGCAGACCATTTTTGCATGTAGTGGTGGGTCGGGGATTCTGCTGCTGAGTCTATCCCCCTATAAATCTCAGAGATTATGCCTCGTTGATACCTGTCTATACTGCATAGTGTTTCGAATCTGGTGGGTGGGGGAAATTTGGAGTTCTGAGCGAGAGACATCAGAAAATGTCTAATTTGTAGGTATTTGAATAGATGGAGGTGTTGTGATTGGTACTTGTATCGTACTTCTTTGAAGGTTAAGATCTCTCCATTTTTCAGCAGATCGGCCACCAGCCTTATTCCAAGACCCTGAAATTGGTCAAATTGCTGTTTGGAGCACCCGGGCGGGAAGTTCGGGTTGCCAAAGATGGGGGTGATTTGTGACGGGGTGTTTAGCAGGCCATATTTCCCTTTGCTTTTTGTCCAAGTATCCCACGTGCATCTCATTGCTTCTAGCTCAAACCTTCTCTGTCCTCCCTCTTTTTCTCCTTGGGACCACATGAGGACCTGAAGTGTGGATGGGGCTGCGTAATGTGGTTCTATCTCGAGCCAGCGGGCCGATGCCGGGTCGCAATTCCAAACTACAGCTTGCTTCAGCTGGGCTGCGAGATAGTACCTGACCACATTGGGGACCCCCAGACCTCCTCTTGATTTTGGTGGTAGCATGACCGATCTAGGGACCCTCAGTCTCTTATCATTCCAAATAAATTGGAACATTAGGGCCTGTATATTTTTCATGGCTGCTAGTGGGACAACTACGGGGAGTGTTTGAAAGAATTACAGCAGCCTTGGGAGAATATTCATTTTGAGGGAGACTATTCTCCCGAACCATGATATTTGGAGTTTTTTCCAAGACTCTAAGTCTTTTTTAATCTGGTCAAATAGTGGGGGATAATTGTGTTGATAGAGGGATCTGTGGGAGCTCGAGATTCTTATACCGAGGTATATGATATATGTGGTGCTCCACTTATATTTATAATTGGATTGCAATAGCTTCCACGTTGTGTCAGCAAGGGATATGTTCAGCGCTTCTGATTTGTCTATGTTTATTTTATAGTCAGACACAGCGCCAAACTGGTGGAGTACCTTTTGCAGGTTAGGTAGGGAGATGTTGGGGTCAACAAGGGTCAGGATCACATTGTCCGCGAATAGGGAGATTTTGTATTCTTTTTCAGAGATCGAAATCCCCTTAATGCTCTTTTCTTCTCTAATTTTGTTTGCCAAAGGTTCAATTGTTAGGGCAAATAGGAGTGGGGATAGCGGGCAGCCTGTCCGGTCCCATTTCTGATAGTAATTGGTTCTGATGGGCCTCCTGAGATTTTTACATGTGCTGCGGGATTTTGGTAGAGGGCTCTAACACCCTCCAAATAGGGACCACTAAACCCAAACTTCAGCATTGTTTGATCTAGGAAGGACCATTTGATCCTGTCGAACGCTTTTTCTGCGTCGAGGCTCAGGATCATTGCTTTGGTACCTGTGAGATGCACATGGTCAATGATGTCCACTATTTTGCGGGTGTTGTCGGAGGCCTGTTTTCCAGACACAAAACCTACTTGATCTGTATTAATGAGTCGGGGGAGAATCGGGTTGAGCCTGCTTGCCAATATCTTGCTGTAAATTTTGAGATCTGAGTTCAGTAGGGATATTGGCTTATAGTTCCCACAGAGTAGTGGATCTCTATCCTCTTTGTGGATTATCGCCAAATTTGCTGCAATGATGGTAGCGGGGATTGGCTCTCCTTGTAGGAAGGAGTTGAACATGTCGAGCAGGTAAGGGGACAGAGTCAGCATGAATGTCTTATAAAAGGTGTTAGAGAATCCGTCTGGGCCTGGTGTTTTTGCTGGTTTTAGGGAGCTTATGGCTTCGGTTAGTTCCTCAAGGGGGATGTTTCTGTTTAGTTTTTCTAATTCAGCCTTTGAGAGGGAGGGGAGGTTACACTGCTCAAGGTATCTTGAGATCGCCCCTAAGGGGGTCTGGCTTTGGCCTGGTGGGTGTAGGTTATACAAGTCTGAGTAGTAATCAGCAAATTCTTGTGCTATTTCCTTCTCTACATATATTATTCTCCCTGTTTTTGTGCGGATTTTAGAGATCTGGGATTTGACCCGGATGCCTCTTAATTCTGTGGCTAAAAGTTTGTCGGCTTTGTTTCCTTTGTCAAATAATTTTTGTTTTGTCCACCTCAGGGCTCTTTCTACTTCTTCTTGTTGTGTTTGTTTGAGGGCTGCTCGTGTTTGGTTTAACTGCTTTAGTATCTTTTTGGATGCTGTCGCTTTATGTTGCTGCTCTTGTTGCGTGATTTTATCTGTCAGTTCTTTTTGGAGTTCAATTTTTTGTTTTTTCTTATAGGCTGAAATCGAGATTAAGTCTCCTCTAATTGAGGCCTTATGTGCCTCCCATAGCATAGCCGGGGCCGAAACAGTACCCGCGTTGATTTGGAAGAAGGATGAGAGTTTGTGCCTTATGTTCGTCTCTGTCTCTGGGCAGTTGAGAAGGGAGTCATTCAACTTCCATTTATAGGGATTGTTTTTAACAAATGGTAGGGAGAGAGTGAGTTCCACCGGGGCATGGTCAGACCAAGTAATTGGGCCAATATTGGAGTGGGAGGAAGCCTGGACTATGTTATTGGTACCGAGAAAGTAGTTGATTCTCGAATAGGACTGATGAGGGGTGGAGAAGAAGGTGTAATCCCGTTGACCCTGGTGCTGAGCTCTCCACACATCGATCAGGGAAAATCCTTCCATTATTTCCCTACATTTTTTTGCTTTTTTTGCGATTGGATGGTGTAAGATGTGCATTGGGTTGCGTTGGGCAGATTCTTTGGGGCTTTTGATTTATCTTGTGTGTGTGAGGCGACCATATTGAAGTCTCCTCCTATGATTAAGGAGGAGAGTGCCTGCTGCTCCAGGGAGTCCAATACTTTTTGGAGAAACTGGGTTTGGTTGTCATTAGGGGCGTATAGATTCACCAGTGTTACAGGTGAACCTGCTAGAGTGCCCTGGAGCACCAGGAATCTTCCCTCTGGGTCTGTTTGTGTGTTGGTTAGGGCAAAGGGGACATTGTTCCTTATCAGGATTGCTACCCCTTTTTTTTTACTCAGGGAAGATGCATAGAAAGCCTTAGGGAACAGACTTTTAAATGTATTCGGGGGAACGGGCGAGTTAAAGTGCGTTTCCTGCAGGAATATGATGTCCCCTTTTGTTTTTTTCAATTCCTGGAGCGCTAGTTTCCTTTTTTTTAGTTGAGTTAAGTCCCTTTACATTAAGTGTGATTAGTTTTATGTCTGTCATTTTATGGTATGTGTGTTTTTCAGAGCATTGGGCTCCGAGGCCCTTAATATTCCCATAGCAAGGGCTTGGGCTTTTGAGGTCAAGGGAAGGCTGTCCATCGGGACCGGCGCATCTATATGCCTTGTGAGCATTGGGTGGATTTGTCTAGGCGGGTGGAGGGGGTGGGGGGGGGGGCCCAGGGGGGGTGGGGTGGGGAGACACAATAGGAAGGGGGGGGGTCGTCGGGCCATTAGGTGGCCCTAGAAAGTTAATCTCTCTCATGTGGGCGAGAGAGGTGGGGGGTTCAGTACTCCTAGAGATCCTTCCAGTACACAGAACACGGTCGGAGACCGGAGAGAGGGTCCCACACCCTCTGTGAATAAGCTTACATAAAACCACTTCTGGAACCACTTAGTGTGGCGTCCTTTAAACATATCAGAACAACATCACATAAACATTAACTTTTGGAGGATGCGAAACCTGTATAAAACATGCATTTTGACAGCAAACATTTATGGAGTCTATATTGCCATATTGTGGATGTACCCTCCTTATCAACTCGCCTTATCATTGCAGTGGGCCTGTTGTTAGTGCATTTCTATCTATTTTATGTCTTTCCCTATTCGGTTTGCGAGGTGCTTCGGTCCTCTCATGTTGGGGGTGGGGGGGGGGGGGGGGGGGGGGGGGGGGGGGAGGGATAGGGGGACGGGGGGGGGGGGGGGGGGGGGGGGGGGGAGTTCTTGTGTGCCGGGAGTGAACGTGTATCTGACATGTCTTGGCTGCACCGCAATTCTGCACTGATTTGACAAATCCTAGTATCTACTTATCAACACTGTTTCTGACCTCTGACACGATATCTATGTAGCCCTTTTTCTGAACCCTCCCAAAGGAACTACTGGTCACTGTACAACACCTGTGGCTCCAGGAGATCTGAGCCTCCGCTAGCTGGGAGCCTGGGGTAACACTCATACACTTACTTAGCGCAGCGCCTCCACTTACCCAGGATTCCCGTGATGTGAGATTCCCCTGGGCAAGAAACATACAACACCATATGATTGTAACTGGTTTTACTAATAATAATGCACGGTAGCAATAACACATGTACACTTATACTCTAACGGTATAACCTTAACGCGTAACCTTAGTGGCTCGGCCACTCTCATCAGGAGCAACGTCTCCGTCCCCTCACCGCGTGCCCCACACACCGTGTCCATATATATTAAAGTGATGGTATAGGCTCAGTCTTGTAACCACTCGCTCAGTGTTCCTACAAAGAGTTTAGCCTAAGGCGGGATCAGCGCCTGTTGACCGGTGTTGGTGCACTTGATGTTATAGTACCTTCCGGTCACGGCGGTGACCGGCAACAACTTCACAAAGGGTCAGACGACTCCAACACGTAGCCTCCAGATATCACAGTGTCCAGCCGTCTGGTCCCAGATGACTGTAACCGCCGCAACTCTGTGCTTGGCCCCTTCGTCCCTAGCTTCCTGCACAGTAAGGGGTGATGCTCTCTCTCACTATAGGCCGTCCTTGCAGCACAGCAACCTATGGTGACTTCAGGGAATACTCCTAGGGCCTGTGGGGTAGCCTGTCCTATGCAGGTGGGTCACTGACCCCCTGCACCCACACTACCTCTCTCTTCACCACCCGGGTCCCCTCTGACTTGACTACTTCCCTAACCTCTGCAGCAAACGCACTGCACTCACTCTGAACCTGCGCAACCCACTGCACTCACTCTGAACTGCAGCAACCCACTGCACTCAAACCGGTACCTGCAGCAACCGCACTGCACACACACTGAACAGCAGCAACCCACTGCAATCACACCGGTACCCAGCAACTGCACTGCACACACACTCGTGCCTACTTGTCAGCGCTCACAGTACTACCAGCCGTGACACTGACAAGACTGCACACTCACTCCTAAGGGCAGGTTTCCTAACCTAGGGGCTGTCCCTCAGTACCCACCCCCTGCCCTGGTGGGGTTGGGGCCTGCCTGGGATTGGGGACTACCTTTCCTGGTGTAGGGACCACTTGCTCCTAAAACCTTCCTTCCCCTTCCTGCTCCCAGCTCCAACTGCCAAACGTGGTCCCCGCAACATGTTAGCCTTCCACAGGAGAAGCTGCAAAACCCTATTTGCTGGCTGGCTGCACGTGATGGGGGGAAAGGGCAATCCCCAGAGGCTGCTGGGAATTGTAGTCCTCTCAGGACCTCTTTAGCATTGGGACTGCGTGCGCTACCCTTACTGCGCCTGCGCGATCCTGTAAGGGCTATCGCGGTGGTCTCTACGTATGGGCGACACTCACGCCAACCTTAACATTGCTGCCGGCACTCCTGGCACTGTCAGCGCGTGCGCGACTACACTACGCAACCGCGAGCAGACACAATGGCGGCCCCCGCTAGCCGGTGTGCGCCGCCAGAGCCCGGGCGCTCCCTGTCTGGCCCCCATTCGCGTTGTGCCGACGGATCCGTCGCTGCTCCGGCGGCACCGCGACCGCTCGGCACACACGGAGGGGGGTCTCTGGGGCTGAAATAAGACCGGGGCTACATCTATAACATCAGACATTTACACATAACGTTTGTGTGTCCCCCTAGGCTGAGACTTGGGTCTCTTATTAGGGGGGGGGAGGGGAGGAGGGGGGGGCAAGGGGGGAGGGGGGGAGTATGGAGGGGGGGAAGGGGAGGGGGCGAGAGGAGAGGGGGGGAGCCTAGAGCAGGGGGTGGATGTATCTGGCATGTCTTAGCTAACAACCCATACCCCCTCCTGACACCTACACCCCCTTCACTACACTACCCCCCCAACCTGCCCTCTCCAACCCGTCCCTCCCCCCCCACCTTATTGTCAAGATATAAGCAACAGCCGAAAGAAAAATGCAAATACTGTATGAAAAATGCCAAGTGATCCTGTCAGGAATAGCGGGATAAGTAGACATTAGCAAATGTTAAGTCAGCTCACGTTGGCTGTCTAAATAAGATAAGAAAGAGATGCATTCATCTTCCGCACAGGGTGGCGCACTTGATGTTATAGTACCTTCCGGTCACGGCGGTGACCGGCAACAACTTCACAAAGGGTCAGACGACTCCAACACGTAGCCTCCAGATATCACAGTGTCCAGCCGTCTGGTCCCAGATGACTGTAACCGCCGCAACTCTGTGCTTGGCCCCTTCGTCCCTAGCTTCCTGCACAGTAAGGGGTGATGCTCTCTCTCACTATAGGCCGTCCTTGCAGCACAGCAACCTATGGTGACTTCAGGGAATACTCCTAGGGCCTGTGGGGTAGCCTGTCCTATGCAGGTGGGTCACTGACCCCCTGCACCCACACTACCTCTCTCTTCACCACCCGGGTCCCCTCTGACTACTTCTCCCTAACCTCTGCAGCAAACGCACTGCACTCACTCTGAACCTGCAGCAACCCACTGCACTCACTCTGAACCTGCAGCAACCCACTGCACTCACACGGTACCTGCAGCAACCGCACTGCACACACACTGAACCTGCAGCAACCCACTGCACTCACACGGTACCTGCAGCAACTGCACTGCACACACACTCTGTGCCTACTTGTCAGCGCTCACAGTACTACCAGCCGTGACACTGACAAGACTGCACACTCACTCCTAAGGGCAGGTTCCCTAACCTAGGGGCTGTCCCTCAGTACCTACCCCCTGCCCTGGTGGGGATTGGGGCCTGCCTGGGATCTGGGGAACTACCTTTCCTGGTGTAGGAGCCACTTGCTCCCTACAACCTTCCTTCCCCTTCCTGCTCCCAGCTCCAACTGCCAAACGTGGTCCCCGCAACATTGTAGCCTTCCTCCACAGGAGAAGCTGCAAAACCCTATTTGCTGGCTGGCTGCACGTGATGTGGGTGAAAGGGCAATCCCCAGAGGCTGCTGGGAATTGTAGTCCTCTCAGGACCTCTTTAGCATTGGGACTGCGTGCGCTACCCTTACTGCGCCTGCGCGATCCTGTAAGGGCTATCGCGGTGGTTCTACGCATGGGCGACCTCACGCCAACCTTAACATTGCTGCCGGCACTCCTGGCACTGTACAGCGCGTGCGCGACTACACTACGCAACCGCGAGCAGACACAATGGCGGCCCCCGCTAGCCGGGTGCGCCGCAGAGCCTCGGAGCGCTCCCTGCTCTGGCCCCCACCTTCGCGTTGTGCCGACGGATCCGTCGCTGCCTCCGGCGGCACCCGCGACCGCTCGGCACACACGGAGGGGGGTCTCTGGGGCTGAAATAAGACCGGGGCTACATCTATAACATCAGACATTTTCACATAACGTTTGTGTGTCCCCCTAGGCTGAGACTTGGGTCTCTTATTATGGGGGGGGGAAGGGGAGGAGGGGGGGCAAGGGGGAGGGGGGGAGTATGGAGGGGGGGAAGCGGGGAGGGGCGAGAGGGGAGGGGGGGAGCCTCTGAGCAGGGGGTGGATGCTTATCTGGCATGTCTTAGCTAACAACCCATATCCCCCCTCCTGACCCCCACCTACCACCCCCTTCACTCACCCTACCCCCCCAACCTGCCCGCTCTCAAACCCGTCCCTCCCCCCCCCACCTTATTGTCAAGATATAAGCAACAGCCGAAAGAAAAATGCAAATACTGTATGAAAAATGCCAAGTGATCCTGTCAGGAATAGCGGCGATAAGTAGACATTAGCAAATGTTAAGTCAGCTCACGTTGGCTGTCTAAATAAGATAAGAAAGAGATGCATTCATCTTCCGCACAGCAACCACTGCTCACTCTAATGGAAAACACCACAAATTTACAACTTGCAAACAACTACCCAAATTTCTACTCATACTATTACTCTCTCTAGTAGGTGATATTGAAACTAACCCAGGTCCTCCCAGTTCAACTCTGTCCCATGCCCCTGAGAATTCCACCTTTAAATTCCAAAAAGGGCTATCTGTCGCCCATATAAACATCCGGAGCCTGCTGCCCAAACTGGATGAACTAAGGGCATGGTGCCTTATGCATAAACCCAAAGCCATCGTTCTTACAGAAACATGGCTATCCCCTAAAACCCCTGATGCAAATATCGCCATTCAGGGATACTCCATTTTTAGGAGAGATAGGTCAAAGAGAGGAGGAGGGGTGTTATTTTATATTGCAGACACATTACAATTTAGTGAATAGAAAAAAGGGAAATAGTGCGCAATCTAATTTTAAACGTGACGTGATAAGTGAGAATATATGAAATAAATAACTTAACCTAAGATTGAGCGTCTGCAGCTGTGATGGAAGGTGGGGGGGCTCAGGAACCCCCTGGAACTAGCAAATGGATACAAAAAAGAGACACAGCGCACAACGCTCATAGTGCATTACAAAATATTATTGACATGAATAATAAATGGTGAGTAATGTGCGTACATCAAATAAATTAATAACAAGCAGTTTCGGGATATTTTACCCAACGCCTCCGGAGACAAGGATATATGTCTTTGCAGGGGTGATACTGCTGTCCTCGATGGTGCAGGGTCCTATTGAAATGTGTGCACAACCTCTGCTTGATCTTGCTCCCCTGAGCACAGGCAGGCTGGGAGTTGCTGATTCCTGCAGTGTTTCAGCAGGGCAGTTTTAGACATCAGCTGTGCGCCAAAACTCTCCTCCGTGTGGATCACTTCCTGGATCGTGACGTCACCGCAGGGATTCGGCGCCGCTCAGCAACAGTCAAAATCGCGCAGTAGGGTGCCAGTATGGGGCTAGAGCACTAGTACAAGCTGTCCTACGCGTTTCGAAACGGAACATTTCTTCTTCAGGGACTAATACAATTTACACTGTTAAATTGCCCACCAAGTCCACCCTCTTTTGAAACTCTAGTTGGCAAAATCTGCCTCCCCTTTTCTAAGCCCATCTTGCTTGCTGGCATCTACCGCCCCCCTA
>WSYH01004570.1:22631-51996 GCA_036426205.1 Ascaphus truei | reverse complement strand
AAAACCGGAGTCCGTGGATGACGTTTGAATAGGAAATCAAATTCTGACTTACTAATTACATTTTGTGCCTGGGCATCTAGCAATAGTGCCTTTAGCTGTGTTTGGAATTCAATTAAAGGATCCTCTTTTAACTTAATATAGAAAGTTTCATTGTCTGGTTGGCGTTTGGCTTCAAAAATGTATGCATCCCTATTCTGCAAGACTATTCCACCCCCTTTGTCTGCCTGTCTGATAACTACATTTTTATTTTTACTTAGTTCGTCTAAAGCTTGTTGTTCATTTTGGTCATTCAGTTCTTCATGATATAAACATTATAAACACATTGAGTATTAGTCATTCACAATCATATTGGTTAATGATTCCTATCATAAATAGTTTGATTAATTAGATTTTTTATATATACACTAGATATTGACCATTAAGCACGCACATTAGAAATACAATCATGTACTTGTATATGTTTGTTTCATTTAAGTAGTTACAAACAAGTACAAGGAAGATTACAATCACGTTTAAACATCACTTATAGCACACCCATTTTATTCTAATATTCACATAATCCTTTATTATTCATTCACTTTTTCATTTTCCTTGGCCAGTGGATACACAGGTGCTGCGATGCATTTGCTTCCCATTTTGATATACAGGTGACTGTGGGATACAAGATTCCAGTCTGCAGTTCTCCTGGTTCTTTGCCAATCATATATAACTAATTTATCCTTTAGTTCTCCAATATAACAATATATTAGACACACATACAGAGGTCAAAGTTTCATCGCCTCAGTTCACTCATATATATATTTATATAATCATTCAAATATTTAATAATTGATTTACATCCACATCCCCAATTATTCCTCCAGGTTATTCATTTCTTCTAAATTAATATTTATAATTTATCATGATATAGATCCTATTAGCCCATGTCTGAGGTCCCATATATACTGACACAGGTTGGATAGGGAATCCAGACAATTAGGATTCTAAATAAGAACACATCATTGTTATATTTGTGCATTAATCAATCTGACATAGATGAGAACATTCAGGGCTGCAAGTATTCCCACTAATAAGGATATCCAATTAAGTTCTCAGTAAACATTATTGGGTGTATGTATAAATTGGTGATTATTTCCCAGTACTTACACACCCATAAATATATTGAATGCAGTCCTGAATGAATTTCATCATAATAGTATATTCATGCAATACTGTTTATATATACCACATGTTTACATTTGTTTAAGGCATTTGATAATGTTAGATCTCTACAGATCAGGTCCTTCTAGGGCAAGCAAAACATTTTCTCCCGGGAGCTACTGAAACGCAACAGATATGAGATTATTTCAAATAGTATAGCATACGAGCTCGGAGCTGTAAGAATTCAAGGAGGCGCCTTTGGCTGAGTTCTTACAACTAAATTTTAATGGTTCACAAGCAGGTTTTTATACACAAGGCAGGGACAAAAATACAGTTGTCATCTGTTACAAATATGGGTACACATCTAAATTTACATGTATCCTTCACATAATGCCTTTTCTGTAGAGCTTAAAACATTTAACTGCTGAAAACAGAAAAATGTTGCGCTCAATATGGTTGTGCTAAAGAATAGTGACTTATATATAAATTAATAATACAACCTGATAGGTGATGTTTTGTGCTGCTGATCAGTGGGAATGGTTCAAACACCAAGCTAGATAGAAACAAAAAAAGAACAGCGCAAAAAAACCATAGTGTAGTATATTTAAATAGTTTTATAAAAAATAAAGGTGAGTATTGCACGTACATCAAAAAGAAGGGTTAATAGCAAGACATGTTAGGGACATGTTACCACTCGGTAGGCATAACGGGATACAGGCACCGGGAATTGGACGTCCTCCCTCAAGATGCTGGTATCTGGATGCAGAGTATACAGCTCAGCTCGGTTCACAGCGTTGGGGAATCTTCCCGCGCCTTCACGGAGCTCACAGCAGTTGTTCTCAGGGGTGGATCACCGCGTCTCTTCCTGGTTAGTCCACGTTGGCGTGTGACGTCATCCGGCAGCGTCTCTCGGCCGGTCGCGTCTTTAGTGCGTCACTCCTTGGCGATATGCAGTCGAGCAGTGTACAGAGTCCCTTGCAGGTCCCGCAATGAAACAAATGTCCCAATATAATGCCGCAATGGGGGTATATGTAAAGAATAAAGGAACGCGCCCTCTCCTACGCGTTTCGTACTTTCGTACTTCGTCAGGGAATGATGGAGGAGGTTCCAGGGGCGGTTCTTATACACTCAGCATTATTGCTATTGGTTCAGGGTAATTGTATTCAACTCCCCCCACTTGGAGAGGCATTCACTCATCCCGTGGAGGGACTCGAATTACAAAGACAATAAACATACATGGGATAAAGCACACTTAAAAAAATATAATAAACTTTAATAATTCGAATCAAGGCTTTTAAAAATATATATATATCAAATCAAGACTCTAAAAGTAAAGAAACAAAAAATTAGTCACATAATAAAAATCACATTTAGAGATGTAAAGTGCTAACTCCCAATAGTTAAGAAAAACATAGATTAGCATATGATTTCTAGTAAATATATAAATACATATGGAAATCTATAGGATAATGTAATGGTCTAGGAATAGATCTTAGGGGTTAAAGTTTGTTAGAGTTATTTCAAAGAGAGAAGGTATTCTGATAATCCTTAAAGGTATTAATTCTATATAACTTAAAATATATTTTAAAATAATTAATTAAATATTTCTTAAAACACTGGTGCAATTCATGTTTAATTGAAAAATTACTAATTAGAAAAGAGACCATACGTCAATCTCCTCATTTAGACCTAGTGGAGACAGAGTCTGGAGTTTATAAATCCACAGACTTTCTTGTTTGGACAATTTCTTGTCTCTGTCACCACCACGTCTACCTGATTGTACAATCTGAATTCCCACATATGTCAAGAGCGAAGAGTCACAGTCATGTTTGATTTTAAAATGTCTGGACACGCTATGTTGTTCTAATCCTAATCTAATGTTTCTAGCGTGTTCTAAAATCCTGACTCTTAAAAATCTTTTAGTTCGCCCAACATATTGGTATCCACAGGGACACTGCAATAAATAAACCACATATGTGGATTTACAAGATATGCAATCTTTCACTGTGAATTTTTCCTTAGTCGTGTTAGATATGAAAGATTTGCGGTTAGAACTTAACATTTTGCAGGCTTTGCACTTCCCACAGCAAAAGTTGCCGTTTGGCTTAGTCGGCATCCATGATGGCTCCAGTGACATATTAGTAGGGAAACCAATATCACTAGGTGCTAGGAAGTGCTTGAGGGTCTTGGCCCGACGATAGATAAAGCTTGGTTTGTTTTGGAGAGAGGGCCCCAAAATAGGATCATTACAGAGAATGCCCCAGTTTTTATTAATTATTTTTTGCACACTAGTGCTCACTGAGCTAAACTCTGTAGTAAATGGGACTTTTAGTTTGTCGTCTACCTCATCATTTGTTGTTCTTTTCATCTTCTGAATCAGTAGAGAGTCCCTATCCATTCTATCGACTTTTTCTAAAGAGCTGAGCAAAAGGGCCTTATCATACCCACGTTCTATAAATTTATCCAAAAGAGAGACCGATTGAACTTCAAAGTCAGCTTGGAGACTGCAGTTACGTTTAATACGCATAAACTGACTTTGGGGTATGTTGTCAATCCAGGATCTTTTGTGATTACTGGAAGACAGAAGGAAGCTGTTAGTATCCACTTTTTTAAAGAAAGTTTTAGTGTTGATGTTTTCACCCACCCTTGACATTAAACTTAAGTCCAAAAAATCTATCTGACTTACATTTGTCTCAGATGTAAATTTCAAATTGTAATCATTCGAGTTCAGATAGACCTTAAAGAGCTCCAAAGTGTCCTCATCACCCTCCCAGACACACAAGACGTCATCGATATATCTTTGCCATACAATAACTCGATTAGCGAATGGGTTATTGTGCCATATAAAGTTATCTTCCCATATCCCCATGTATATGTTCGCATAACTGGGAGCAAATCGCGTCCCCATGGCAGTGCCACACAACTGTAGATAGAACTGATTCAAAAATAGAAAATAGTTGTGTGACAATATAAAAGTAATGGCATCGATAATAAATTCACAATTTAGAGGGTGAAGATCCACATCTCTGGATAACGTCTCCTTTATTGCCCCAATCCCTTTATCATGGGGAATACATGTATAAAGGGATTGAACATCAAACGTTGCCCATCTATAACCTTCCTGCCATTGAATGGTTTTAACTAAATTTAAAACGGCAGTGGTATCTTTAATATATGATGGCAGTATTTTTACATATTTTTGCAGAAAAAAGTCCACATACTGTGACAAGTTTGATGTTAAGGATCCAATTCCAGAGATTATGGGTCTACCCGGTGGATCGATAGAGGCCTTGTGTATCTTGGGAAGGTGATAATACACTGGTATAGTAGGGAATGAAACATTCAAAAATTGATATTCTAATTTAGATAGTACTGTGGATGCAACAGCCTCATCCAAAAGGCTCTGTAGCTCAGAAACAAACATATTTGTTGGATCCTGACCAAGTTTACTATAGTTGTCAGGGTCATTCAAAATGCGCATAGCCTCCTTTTCATAGCTTGCGCGGTTTTGGATAACTACTCCTCCACCTTTATCTGCCTGCCTTATGATTAAATCTTTCCTGTCTTGAAGTTCTTTAAGTGCTAAATGTTCACGATAACTAAGATTGTGCGGTATATCAGATGTTTTAAAATTTTTAACCAGTGATGTAAATTCGTTATTAACTATATTAAAAAATGAGTCAATAAAACTCCCTTTACTTTGGGCCGGATAAAACCTTGAAGGTGGTTTAAAATCACTATGTTGACAAAGTGTCAAATGTGGGTCTATATCAGTAGGATCTGCACTTGCAATTTGATTACCATGGTCAATTCCTGTCTCTTTTTTTAGGAAATGCCTTTTTAATGTCAGGTTCCTAGTAAACCTATGCAGGTCAGAAAATAACTGAAAACCATTGGGACCACTTGATTGTGAAAATTTAAGCCCTTTACTCAGAACCAATTTTTGACATAAAGTGAGATCAACATTGGATAGATTAAAAATACCTTTAAAAGAATCATTTTTAATTAATTCGACTCCCTTCTTTGTTTTGGTCTTACACCCTGCTCTTGTTCCTCTTCTGGTGAGTGGTGTCTTTTTTGTGACCTGGGGGTCTCTAAAATTTTCTTTTCTTTCTCTCTTATTGTATTCCCCTTTTCCTTCGAACCCAAGTATCTCTGCTTGAGTTCCTCCAGAAAAAGGGATTTCTTGGGGGATGTTTGCTCACGGTCTTTCCTTGGGGGTGTATTTGCCCTCTGATGGTCATATTGTTTTTCTTTCTGGTGAGTATCTTTCTTATGTTGTTCTTTATAAGTATACTCTGACCTATTATTGGAGCTATCCCTCCTCTTACTGTAACTATTATGACGCTTATCTTGTGACTTTTTTCTATAGTTTTTAACTGGTCTATGTTGATCTTTAGTTTGTTCCTTATGGACCCTTTCCCCCTCAAAATGGAGACTATTATCTCTTTTTTTCTTTTGGTAGTTATTACCATGATATTTATTGGGGGGATTTTGACCATGTGAAACAGTGACTTTTTCCCTTTCGGATCTATTCCAATCCTTTTGTCGACCATTATCATAATCGTGTTTATCACGGTAAAAAATTTTCTGCTTATTAAGCATAATCTCCTCCGTCGTTGACTCTAGAGTCATTTTGAGTTCGCATTCCAATTTGGAGCAGTCAGTATGTATAACTAACGGTTCCAAAACTTTAATTTTATTACAAATATCTTTTTCTAAAGCTGCAATTGTCCTACTGCGTTCAAAGATGATCAATCTCATTAATTCTCTTGAACATTCCTCCTGAATTCTATCCCATTCTTTCATAAATTGGATGTTATCCCTTCCAAAAGTGGGATTCTTTTGGAAACGTAACCCACGGGGTACTCTCCCGCAGTCCAGGTATCTTTGGATAGTGTTACGTTCTAACCATTGTTTGGTTTCGGTTAGTAGCAAATTTTCTAGTTGCTTAAAATGGGTTTCAACAGGAATGTCAATTATGTATTCATCCTCAAAAACATGTGTTTCATCTTTAAACATTGAGTCAAATAATGCAGCCCTCTTTTCTCTACAGCTTGATAGTGACCAAGCCATAGTGACGTGTGCAACAGTTAAATCACTAATTAAATATAAATTCTATATTATAAAGAATTACTTAAAGATATAAAATTGTATACATATATAAAAAACTGTGATCATTAAACAGTTGTGATATATCCACAAACAAACCAACCTGTGCAGCAAAGGTGAACTAAAGATTAAAGTGAAAACAGAAAAATGTTGCGCTCAATGTGGTTGTGCTAAAGAATAGTGACTTATATATAAATTAATAATACAAACAGGAGGGGGGGTGACAGTGGACAGGAGGGGGGTGACAGTGGACAGGAGGGGGGGTGACAGTGGACAGGAGGGGGGGCAGTGGACAGGAGGGGGGGGGGCAGTGGACAGGAGGGGGTTGGTTTGCTTTAAATTGACGGGTCCCTCCTCTCCACTCCGCCTGTATCTTTCACCGCTCCTGACCCCCCCACCCCCCCCATGTGTAGCTCCTGTCCCCACTCTACAGTGTCTGAGACACAGTGTAACACACACACGCACACAGACACACACACAGTGTCCCACACACTCACACACTCACACACTCACCTCTCCTTCTGGCCGCCGCCATGTTAGTTAGTCCGCGAGGGAGGAAGGGGTCCTTCCGTCCGCCGCCATCTTAGGTGCCGCGTGGCAGCGGTAGGCTGCCCTGGCCAATGCCTGTCCCCGCGCCAGGGAGGTGAGCGGGAGGTGAGGGGAGGTGAGCGGGAGGTGAGTGGAGGGAGCGGGAGGTGGGTGGAGGCAGCGGCAGGCTGCCCTGCCCACTGCCTGTCCCCGCACCGGGGAGGTGAGTGGAGCGGGAGGTGAGTAGAGGGAGCAGGAGGTGAGTGGAGGCAGCGGCAGGCTGCCCTGCCCACTGCCTGTCCCCGCGCCGGGGAGGGAGTTGAGCGGGAGGGAGGTGAGTGGAGAGGGAGGTGAGTGGAGAGGGAGTTGAGTGGAGAGGGAGGTGAGTGTGATGGGGGGGAGAGGACAGAGAGAGGTGTGTGTGTGTGTGTCCTTTGGCCCGTCACTCCGCCTCAGGCCAATGAGAGGTGTGCGGGGGCGGGCGGGCCAAGGGACCAATGAGATTGCCGCTAGGGACGCAGACATACAATGCTTTCAGAAATATATAGTAGATATCAGTTCTATCAACTCTATCACCAGACGTATCAGTGAGTCTAATTTCTTACAGTAGATGTTATTCTGTAAACCATTTAGTGCATACATTTTCACCTAGTATTATACCAGATTTGCACAAAACATGTTAATTACATGCCTTACCATATATCTCAAGAGCATTAAACAGTGGATTTTGCTTACATTTGGGCCAAATAAAATTTAGAACATCAAAAATATAATGATTTTTTGTTTTACTGACAGTGTTTGACTGTGCTGCTTTATAAATATGTAATAGGACAAAACCATTTTTAAATGTCATAAAATATTGTTCAACACACTTTACTGTGATGATGTAAGGCATTATACAGTACAAGTACTTAAATCAATACTCTAACTCTTAAAATGCTAACAAAGAGAAAAAATATGATTTAAAGTATTAAATGAATGGCAAGCTTGTTACAGTCTTTGTACTTGAAACCCCTTAATGAAATTACCCTGCTGTGCTAGCAGAAATAAACTGAAGAAATATCAAGGGAGTGTGAAACAACTGAGTACCGGTACAGTACTGTGTATTTTCTCTACCCCTTCCTGACAATTTCAGAATGATACCTTGAGGTTGACTAGCCTGTAGGAATTATGTTCATTTTGCACTAACATTTCAACAACGTGACTTCCAGCAGCAGAAGCACACACTTGAGAGCAGTGAAAATTCAGGTTTCTCCAACAAAGGAACACATTTTCTGCTAATCTCTCTTCATTCCTCAAATTCCTGCACAAGATGGACTGCTGTCATGTATGTAAATGCCATTTTTTAATATGTTAATAGTTACTTAGCAGAATGCCTAGTACATGTGATTTATGTCTGATTAACATAAGGAGTACTAAAATATAGAAAGCACATTTTAAAATTGTACTTTCCATGTAATGATTTTTACGTGTTTAGTATCTTTTATATATTTCTAATGATGTTTCTAGAAACATTGTATATTATATTTATTTGTCCTTAGTACTATTTGTAATGGGAATGATTGTGGTTGCTGTGGATATAGTTGGTGTGTGGGTGTTCATAGCTTAACTAAGCAAAAGCATGAATATTAAGAATTAATAGTAGAAGTTTGATTCGGTTATATCAGATTTAAAATTAGGCTAGTAGCTTTTTAAAATTAACCCTTGGGTGCATATTAGATATTATCAGCAAGATAAGTACATAGCAATTGTACATGTTACTGTATCTTTTTTAATTGCCTAGATTTTTTTTTATGTTTAAAATAATTTTAAAGAACAATAATTTTTCTATGTTTTCTATTATAATTAATCTCACTAAACAGGTTGCTTACACTATGTGTCTCTAATGTGAAACCAGGGTTTTTTTGTTATGTAATATCTACCTAAAGTTTAAATACAGTGTTTTTAATATTACAGTATTTAAGAGTTGTGACTTTCGATAAGAAATGTGCGGATATTTGTGTTATATGTTATGTTTGTATTAATCACTGAGATTGCAAGTAACATTTTGTTAAGTTACAGTACAGTACAGTACATCACTTCTTGTTTATTGACTTTCACTCCTGAAATTTGATTTTAAATATTTTTTTTTTCTCACATACTCAGTTTTTGGGTTAAGAAACAGTGCTAGGAAACAGCACAAAATGTAACCCTGGCACCGATTTCTACTATAAGATATTGGTAGATTTTATTTACAGTAAATCTATAATTGCTTTGATAGGTTTTCCTTTATCTTACAACTACTCCTTTTGCCTTTTCCCTTGCAATTTAATTTTGTTTCTGTATTATTGCGAATACAATTAATGCAAATATCATTGGGGGTGATTCACTAAGCAGTGATAAAATCAGTCCTATTGCATTCGATTCTGATTTTTGTAATCGAGCTTAAAGAAATGAAGCCAAACGCGGGATTCACGAAGAAGTGAAGGGGATTTTTTTAAGTCTGCAAAACTGCAGTATCGTGCGACCTGTTTTTTTCCCCATGCTGTCGTGCTATAGGTTCTACAGCACGATAGCTAATAGAAAAAAAGCAGCCTGTAAGAGCTGCATGGAGACGCTGCGTCTCCATGCACGGCTCTTACAGGCGATCGTACAGTATAAATATACATTTTAATAATAGTGTAGATGAGCAGGGGGTCTCCTGAGCTGAACCGAATTAGTTTCAGCCTCGGGGACCCCCTACTTCACGAGTTACAGGCCCCGTTAAGGGGTGCCGGTATCCCCTGTGCTTTTAAATCTCCCCCGTCACGTGACCGGGGGATTGAAATCCTGCAGTGGGGGACCACCCAGCGACCCCTATAGGGCCCCCGGACACCCGCGGGGACAACCTGGTGGCCCCCAGACACCAGCGGGGACCACTCAAGGGCCCCTAGACACCCACGGGGACAACCTGGAGGCCCCTAGACACCCACGGGGACCACCCGAGGACCCTTGGACACCCGTGGGAACCATCCGGGGACACCCGCTGGCCTCTTGTATTAACGCTATGCAAAAAAACATAATCAATGCTTTTATTCATGTCTCCATCTTTTTTGCGCTAGACTTTAGCTGGTGAAAAGAAATGGTGAGCAATTCACTTATCACTGCTTTGTGAATCACACTGACTGACAAAAAAAGGCGCGTTTGCCTTTTTATGCCTGATCATACAAATGTTTTATCACTGACTGTGTTTTGGTGAAAAAATGCCGTTTAAGCGCGATACTGCAGTGTTATCACTGCTTTGTGAATCGCGCAGCAGGCAGAATTGGGCTATAAAGGCATTTATCTCACTTAAAAACACTTATCACTGCTTTGTGCATAGCCCCCAGAGCCACAAAATTCGTCCCAATTTTTTTTCTTTGGTAGAGGCGATTTTGCATTTATAAGACCTGCAGGAGTGGGTTCCTGGCTCCATACTTTATTAACCTAGGGTTGGTTGTATGATCTTTAATGTAGAAAGTTTTCTGTTTTAAGGTAATCCTCATAAAATGAATGGGAATGAAAAAGGGACATACTAATTTGAGAAAGTAGCTCTTAGGATAGCAATGACAAAATGAAATGTCAAACAACCTGATTCACTAAAGCTAATGTATGCAAACTATCTATTTGATAAAGTCACTAACATTCTCATCTGTAAGTCTTTACCACTTTGTCTTGCTTTACCACCTACAAACCACCTCATCTGAATGAAGTGATACTGCAACTAATACAAAAATAAAAGCTGTTTTTGCTCACCAACAAATCACAATCTATAACTTTCTGCAATATTATTTTGCTATGTTAAATCGTTTAATTTATCATAATCATATGTCCAGGAGAACATTATTATCACCGGTGTCAGCCTCAGCCCTGTGGCTAATTGGAAGCCATCTGATTGTGTTGTGGCTCTCTGTTGGGTGATCCTGTGGATATTTTCCATTTCTAACTGTTGCTAGCAAAAGATAAATAGGTAAATTATGTGTCAAACAGCTCGGCTGCGAGGGATCAATTAGATTAATCTTAAGTAAAAATACAAAAATTGAGCAACATGGATTGCTCTAAAGAAGGTTTTATATGGATGAATGCTGTGGAATAACAGATTAAATGCGTCAAGTAAAACCCCTTCCAAACTTCAAATGTCATTGTTCACACTTATTTATAAATACAAAACAATTTTCTGGTATACCAAAAGATGACCAATTATAATGTTTAATACTGTTAGGTTCCAACCCAAAAATCATCAGGTAAAATAGTGAGTATACTGTATGTTGCTGCAAAAATGTAGTGCATGTGTCTCTGAGTAGCATAGAAAGATACTGATTAAGAGTCCTTAGTATCTTGTATTGTATGTCTTTATTTATATAGCGCCATTAATGTACATAGCGCTTCACAGTAGTAATACATGTGGTAATCAAATAAATAACAGATAATATAAATAACAGATCATGGGAATAAGTGCTTTAGACATAAAAGTAACATTAAGGAAGAGGAGTCCCTGCCCCGAGGAGCTTACAGTCTAATTGGTAGGTAGGGCGAATGTACAGAGACAGTAGGAGGGAGTTCTGGTAAGTGCGTCTGCAGGGGGCCAAGCTTTATGTATCATGTGTTCAGAATATCCACAGTGCTACTCATATGCTTCTTATTTTGTGTTTTCTGTTAGTGACTTGCTTGTTTTTGAATGACCGAAAATCTTTGTTTTTTTCTAACACTTCAACCCAATAGTAAAAAAATAATAATACGTATACTTGTGCGTAGTTTGAGGAGTATCAGCCACCAGACTTAAAACCCAAAGGCCCAAATTCACTAAGCTTCATTAGCCTCTCTAACGTTATGCTAACCTAATTTAAGCAGGATGTTAACTGCAGTAGCATTATGCTATTAGTGTTAACAAAACATTAATTAAGCTAAAAACCCTCAACCCTTATCAGTGGCGTAAGTACGCCTTAAGGAGCCCCTTGGCGACTTCATGGCGTTCGCTGCGTCACATGTCGGCGCATTGCCATGGCAATGCATCGCCATGTGACATTGTGTCGCCATGACAACGTTGCTTCTCTCTCCGGCAATAGGTTTTATTGCTCCGGGGAACAGCGCTGGGCCTCTGTAACCGCCTGGGGGGTCATCAAGAGTAAGGAGGGAGGGGTCCCAACTACCTTCGGGTTCCCACCAACAAGCTCAGGCCCCGAGACATGCCCAGGCACCCGGGCAGTAGTTATGCCACTTACTCCTATTCACTATGTTCTGTTAATTAATGCTAGGAAATAAAGTAAATCAGACAAAAGGAAAGGGAACACAAAGTGATTGTGCCCTTAAAAGAATTCACTAAACTGCACACCTCAAAGTGTAAAAAATAGCTTTTATTAAATTTACTTAAAACATATATTTGTGTGTGTGTGTGTGTGTGTGTGTGTGTGTGTGTGTGTCCGTCTCCCCCTGTGTGTCCTCTGGCCCGTCACTCCACCTCAGGCCAATGAGAGGTGTGCGGGGGCGGGCGACCCAAGGGACCAATGAGATTTCCCCTAGGGACACCGGACATCCAGACAGGCAGGCAAACATACAGTGCTTTCACTAATATAGTATAAGATGCAGTCCTGAATAAATTTCATCATAATAGTATATTCATGCAATACTGTTTATATATACCACATGTTTACATTTGTTTTAGGCAATTGATAACATTATTGATCTGCTAATTTTTAATTATATAACTAATTGTCATTGTAAGGTGTTGTGCACTATGAACAGGACACTCATTGTCTTTAATTAATGTTTGTTCCTTTAATTGTCATCACACATGTGTTTATACTAATTAGGTACCAATTGGTTGATTGACTCATCACTATAAATATGTTCTGACGTAGACTGGTCAGATATCCCCTGATGAAATCACTTTGTGTGAAGAAACGCGTAGGGAAGAGCGTTTTTTAGCTGCTGTCACACTGTGATATACATTTTTACTCTATCCTCACTGCCCACCTTATTATAGACTGCCTTTGGGAGTGCAGAGAGACTTCTCTGATCAGCCCCTGCATCGCGGGGTCACGAACTGCAGACCTCACATCCGGAATACACTAACACTGTGGAGGACTTCCGGGTCACACTGTGGTGATCTTATTCCTGTATCCCCTGCTGGATGTCAGTTCGGAAGAGCTGAGAAAGCACAGACAGAGAGAGGGCACGCCATCCAAGGCACATCGTGGGCGGTTGGCGAATGAGTATACTCATTATATGCTTTTATTTATCCTGTGTTTGTGAGTTCGCATTTGTTGGTTTTATTCATTTTTATTAAATTGTATTTTTTCATGCTGCACTAGGATCGGGCGCTTTCTTTTTTTGTTGTTCATATATATATATACAGTTCATCAAGTGTGTGTGTAATTGTAACTTGAAAATTAACGTTACGAGTTCATATTGTTCATATTGTATAGTGTATAGAAGTCTGAGGCTCCTTAGCCATACACAGATGAAAAATATGATGACACGTATTCAGGATAATAAAGGGAAAAGAAGAAATACAAAAATACATTGTCGCTTCTTCTTCCGAATGTAATATATATGTATTATTTATTATTTATTAATCAATACTTTTGCTAGGCTTGCTCTTCTTTTCATACTGTTTTTATTTTATGCGCATGCGTGTACTGTACATATGTCTCATTGGAACCTTGTTGAAACGCATATGCGTGTCATCACATTTAGGCGCCTGCGTGCATGACTTCTCGACATGTAGGGGAAATGAATCTCCCAATGTTGAGCTCTATAATAGTGAAAATAACAGCATGGAAAGCATATAAGTGATTCAAATGAAGTATGACCATTTCAAGTCCACAATATCCATTCAGGGATAGATCCTAATGAATGCTCCTAGTACAGGCATAAACCGACAATATAAATGGGGTGAGACAAGGCTGCTCGTGAGGATCAGCCCGACCCCCAACTTGTAGGAATAACAATCTGTCACGGTAGCTAGGACAGGGTATACTGCACCGACACACTTTATTCGAGCAAATACCCAGTATGTACCTGGCAGATACCTGGAATGCGCCGCTCCTCACCTCTGACAAGCCCCGTTGCGTTTGCCTTCCCAGCCTGGGTTCATGCCTGGCTGACGGGCGGCTGATCTGTTAAATTATAATGATTAGGATTTAATAGGCTGCAATGCTTCGCATGTCTACCAGATGGCATAAATTCATGAATTGTAATGCAGTATATATATATATACTGTGCAGTATTGCAGCCAGCGGGAATAAAATGCTTCAATCCCTGCCTGGAAAATACCTCAATGCACTCGGGCAGAAAACAGTCACAAACCTCATTTTTTTTAGTTCTTGAAGGGCTAGTTTGCGTTTTCGGACCGAATTGAGGCCCTTGACATTGAGGGAGATAACTTTAATTGACGCCATTAGGGGGGGGGGCGAATCCAGGGGGTAAACCCCTGGCCCCGAGTTGTTCCCACGTCGGGGGTGAGTAGAACCTTAGAGCCCGGGGGCAGGGGGGACTTCAGATTATCCCTGAGGGGGCCTCTGACGGAGGTCTGGGGGGGAGGTGGGAGGGGAGGAAGGGGGGAGGACACAAAAGGGCAAGAAAGAAAGTGGGCTATCTGGGAGCCCAAAAGAGATTCCGCTAGACACCATTGTGTCAAGGGAAGGGGGCAAAAACCCCTGGAGAACTTTCCGGGGCGTCGGGGGCTTAGTGTCGTGGTGCCTTCGGACCCTTCGGGCTTCAGGGAGGCTTGATGTTGTCGTGGCGGCCATCTTTAATAAATCCTAATGTCCGCAAGCACCTAGTTCCAGGGAGGAGGGCGAGGGAGACTGATTCTGGACACCGCCTCTGTTTGAGGGCAGACGGAGGTGTGACTTGTGGGGTAAGTAAGCGGTCGGGGGGTCGTCTTCGGTGGACGGACCGTCTTGGGGGGGCAGAGACGTTGCCGACATCTTTACTGTAGTAGGGGTTTCTTCTGGGTCTGGCTGCGCCTTCGGCTGGGCTTAGCGTGCGAGTTCAAGGGAAACTGCATGGTATGTTTGAGGGAGGGATAGTATCGTTGGGGCACGGAATGCGTAGGACGCCAAAGAGGGCGCCCCCGGTTTTCTTGGAATCCGGGGAACAGCGGGACCATCAAGGTGGGGGAGGGGGGCGATCACCGGAGTCTTTGGCTAGCCAGCCTCTCCAACGAACGAGGGGTGTCCTGGGGGTCCGATCTGCAGCCGCGGGGGGGGGGGGGGGGCGGTCGTCCTTCTGTGGAGGGGGGATCCCCAAAGCTTTGAGGAAGTCCCTCGCATCCTATGGGGCAGATATGGTGTAGTGGCGTCCGTTGTGGAGCACCACGAGCTTAAAGGGGAACCCCCAGCGATATTTAACCCCCTGGTCACGAAGGTAAGTGGTGAGTGGTCTCATTGCGCTTCTTTTATTCACCATCAGTCGGGAGAGGTCATTAAAGAGTTGGATGTCCACTCCGTCCATCGTGACGGTTCGCAGATCTCTGGCGGCCGCCATGATCCGCTCTTTCGCGGAGTAGGCGTGCATTCTGAGCACCACGTCCCTGTGCCGGTTGGGATCCGATGATTTTGGGCCCAGAGCCCGATGGGCACGGTCCGTGTGCAGTTCGTTCTCGGATAGGTCAGGCACCAGTAGTAAAAATAGTCTGCGGAGGTAGGGTTGTAATTCCTCGTGGGAGATGGCCTCTGGGATATTTCTAAGGCGGATGTTTTGCCTCCTCTCCCTATTCTCGAGTTCTTCAAGAGCGTTTTGTAGGTCGCGGATCGCATCCCCACATCTTGAGACTTCCTCGTGGGTCTCAGCCTGGGCGTTGTAGACTCCCTCCATTTTGGCCTCCATATCCTCAGTTCTTTCTGTGAGGGCTCCCACCTCTGCTCGGATGATCTGTAGGGCCTTTTCTGTGTCCTCCTGTACCCCCTTCTAATCTTTGCTATGAGAGAGTCAAAGAATTCTTTATTTAGGACCGGGGGGTCCGTTTCCGGTTGGTCGTGAAGGCCTCTGTGCGCCGCATGCTCTGGCTCCTCCTCGACGCCATCTTGCGTTTCAGGGCTGAGGTCTGCCTGGCGCGGGGCCGGGGCGAAGAACTTCGTGACCGGGTTCTGGTTTCGCTTTTGACCCTTCCCTGACATCTCCCTGATGTTAGCGGCAGGGGTGGGTATGAGTTTCGGGAAGTTTGGGTTGGGGGAAATTGCTTTTTCTGATTGCTTTAACGCGAGGGTGCCGGGAGCTCTCCTCCTAGCTAACCATCTACGGTGACGTCACCGGAAGTCTCTCCCTTCAGAACATTTTTAATGGGGCAAAGTCATTCAATTTTGTCATGGACTGCGGTGCCAATTGTTTGTATGCAAGCCACTTTAATAAAACTGCAATTTGATATACAGGCGTTATGTGGACATTATCTGGTGGCAAAGGCATGTATAGCTTCTTTTGAGTGTTGCAATTATGCTACAGCAGCATCTTGGTTGGTATCAGGCTGTTTTTTTATTTTTGTTTTTTGTGTTTATTTAATTATTTTCCTGGGGAAGCTGTGCCTTTAATGCAGAAGGATGGTGGCCATTTTGGATCCGGCTGGATGCACGGAGCAAGACAGCAGCTCAGCTCAGTCTCCCTCCTCACAGCTGAGGTGGAGGGGGGTGCAGGAAGGTAGGAGGGGGTGCAGGAAGGTGGGACGGGGGTGCAGGAAGGTAGGAGGGGGGTGCAGGAAGGCAAGTTAAGATGGACCCGCGGCAGGGGCAGCTCCCTTTCTGTCACAGGGCAATGGCAGCCAATTTAGATGCCACACAGCGGAACCAGAGCCCTGCACTACCGCATGTCCCACCGACCGTCTCAGCCCTCAGATGGGAGTTAGGTCTGAATGCTCCAGTGGTGCTGATTGCCGGAGGCCCGGCAGGAGGGGCAAATAATAGCCCACGATTACCAGCGGGTCTCTGCAGTCTCCGCTCCCTCGGTTTCAAGCGCGGAACGGCGCCATGTTGTTTTGGCGGGCCCAGCTCTCCCTGCAGAGTATAATCACCTACCCCTGCTTTTCAAGGCTCTTATTCTCCTGGTTGGGGCACCTGCTCTGCTCCGACTTATATCCTGTTTAGGGGGGTTGTTTTGTGGGCTTTTTTGCTGTATAATGTCACTTTTTTTTGCACTGAGGCACGGAGCTCGTGTTCCTCACGTCTGCCCTGCTCTGTGGTTAGCCACCCCCCCCCCGCAAATTCATTTTGTAACCCTATTTTTAACATTGAATACAGACTATTGGAGAAAAATTACTGTATCCAATCCCTAACGTGGGAACACAGTTTAACCCATGCCCCCCAGCTGGTTTGCCCATACGTACTGGGACTCTGGGGGTCTTATTTCTGTAGCCACATAATTAAATCAGGGGCGATGACCAGTCTACCAGATGAAGTATCTGGCAGGATCTTCATTGTTTGTAGGTGTAGATATAACACTTACAAACCACTCCAGTTTGATGCGTCTCTGCCCTCAGGTAACCGGTTAGAGTGGCAAAGTCTTTTGATCAGTACTTGACTCCTAGACTTTGGGTCGCCCCCCCGACCATTTGCATTCCTTTGTGTGAAGGAATCTTCGCAAGTTTTTATCCCCGCCTTGGAATACAATATTAAAGTTAAAACACAACCATATTAAAATATCCGGTTCCGTTAGGTCCAGCGGGTCCAAACTTCCCAGACCTCAATGCTGGAACTGGGACACTATAGGATCCAAGTTTCAGCCCACTGCGACCTTCAGAACCGGACATACACAAATAAATTTTAAACCGTTTCATACTTTAACACAAAATTCTCTGCTATAAAATAAATCAGAGTTTTTCACTAAATCCCCATTGAAAACAACGGGTTCTCTGCTATAGGCTTTCAATGGTAATCCGTCGCCATTGGCGGCTATGGGAGTCTTCCGCCATTGACTTTCAACGGGGCATCACCGCCGTTGAAGCCTATGGGGTTTCTCCGCCTTAGCTGGTCAATGGGAACCGGCTGCCATTGAAGTCTATGGGAAAAACTCCCAAATCTTTATGGTGGTCCATACTCCGTCGGGTTGGTCAGAGAGGGTCAGGAATGGTTTTGCAGCCATGCCTAAGCAGTGACTACAGGCACCCCAAACCATGGCCCTCTGGACCCTCCAGAACAGGAGGTATGGGCTTATGATTTGTAGGGTTTCGGACTTAGCCGTTTTCTCGTGCTGCTGCTGCCGCCATTGGAATCTATGGCGCGACCCGCTCTGCCAAAACGACCCTTTCCGGGGGTCCTGGATTCTGGGACCCGGTGGTGGTCGAGTGGGGGGAGGCCTAGGAACTAGGGGCAAAAATAATTTTATTCCTGGGTGCCCTAGAACCTAAGATTCCCACGCCACTTGACGTTGAGCTTGCCTAATCAGCGATGAAAGCTCTTTTTTAGACTAAGTATACGCTTTGCGGTTTTGCGGCTTGGACGGCTGCCAAGTCGTTCCTGGAAAGCGCCGTCGAGGAATCCCCATTGAAGTCAATGAGCCCATTGACTTACAATGGGAAACCGCCGCTTCTCCTCTCGGATGCCACCTGCTGGTCGTTGAGGGAAACCGATCCAAAACAGCTAGATCCGCCATTGAAATGAATGGAGTTCCAATGGCGGCCTATGGGACCCTGCAAAAAGGTGCCTGAAAAGGCAGAACAATTAAACAAAGGGCTATAATCACTAGACACTATTAACCCTTGTCCTCCCGGATGGATCCCAGTGTGTGTGTGGTGCAGACACTGATATTAGAATGAAATATGGGAACAGGGAAACATACATTGTGATGACCTGGCAAGGAGTGAACCACATTCCTGGACCGCAGTCCAGTTAACCCCTTGCTTCCCTGGTGAGGTCAGGGGGTGGCCATATGGGGTGCAACCCCTTTAATACCGGGCCACTTCCCCTCTCCCTCTACACAATGTCCTGGAGCTGGATCAACAATAAAATAATGAGGGAGATACAACTTCGATACTCACTTGATTGAAGCCATCTGGATAGGCGTGCACCGGCTCAAATGAATAATGCAGAGAAGAAAATCCCTATCTGGGGACAGGATGCCAGGCATTGCTGAGTGGAAATGCCGAGTAAAAGGCTGATGCTGCTGGGTCACTAAAAATGATTATTTATTGTTGCAAGACATAACAAAAAATAGCAAACACCTTGCAGAGGCGCACTCTGACGCGTTTCGTACCTCTAGGGTACTTTGTCAAAGAGTAGTGTCCTCCATAGAGACGCCGGTATAAATGGCCGCCGTGGATTGATGTCCTGCCACCATACGTCATACAGCCGTGTTCTCGCGATATTAGGAAGCGAGGCACTGCTAATGTTAGCATGGAATTGGGAATCAAGGCCCCCGGCTGTCCCAGATAATACCGGAGTCAATAAAAATAACTTTATGCATACAAAAATACAGACAATATTGACATATATCATACAAATACACAGTGAACATAATTAATTAAACACACCATGACGAAACCACCATAGATGTGAAGAAATCATTGGTACAAGTAAAAAACTTAAAGACATACTAATGGATTAAGCTAAGAAATAAATTATATTAAATAAATTATATTAAATAAATGTGTCTCCTATTCCCCCCAGATAAAGGGGGAATAGGAGACAAATTGTCCAAGGGTCCACCAGGGGGCACATTAACTTGTGATCAATTAAAGAATTTTTTCAAAACAAGTTTACGTAACAAATTACAGTTGCTACATTATACACACAGTACAATACTTTTTTTTTTTTTATAACTTTAGTTTTATTGGGTGAGATACATCTTACATGGTAACACCATCCATTGTCTACAAATATATCACCATATTTAAATCCTTCATTTTTTTTATATAAACCTTCCAAAAATTTGACAAACTAGACTCACAAGACGAACCGGGGGGGGGGGGGGGGGCCCCCCCATTAACTAATGGAGCCAGACGAGGGAGGGAAGGGAGAGGAAGGGAGGGGGGGGTGAAGGGTGGGAATGCTCAATGCGTGGTCCAATGATCCTCTACCCGACGGGCTTCGTGTTTATGCTTTAAATTGATTTAGGCCGCTCGCACCGGTGGCATTGATCCTTTTGCTCGCACTGTGACCCCTCCGGACTTCTCCGTCTCCCTGTGTCTCTTGTGGCCTGGATCCCTCTGCTACTTTGGGCTTTCGGTCTCTAAGTTGTCAGGGATCCCTTTCATTACCGGAGAGTGCATTTGCCGGTAATCATTGAAAAATTGTGGTGATATCTATTCCCGGGATGTCTGTCTGTGCCAACCAAGGCTCCCAGACTTTTAGAAAATTTGAGCCGGTGTCATTGACCAAACTCGTCAACTGTTCCATCCGGCACACAAACCAAATTCTGTTTCTAATCTTTGGGAGAATTGGAATCTCTGTTTGTTTCCATACTGCTGCGATCTCGCATCTGGTGGCGGTGGCCAGATGTGCGATTAATTTGTGTGTGGCGTTTGATAGCCCCTCGACTCGTCTACCCCAGCGGTGCGCAAAGTGGGGGGCGCGACCCCCAGGGGGGGCGGGAGATTGTGCTGGGGGGGCGCGGGCAGTTGCAGAGGCCCCGCGCTCTTCCCCCAGGCATTTAAATTAAATGCCGGGGGATCGCGTGAGGCCCCTGCAACTGTTTACTTACCGGGATTCAGCCGTCTGTGTTGCGTCGCCATGGCAACGCGGCGTCAATAGACGCCGCGGCACCATGTGACTTGACGCTACGTGGGCGTGTGACGTCATCTGACGCGAATGAAGGTAGGCAGGGGGGCGCGAGAGCCGGGGGCAGAGTGACAGGGGGGCGCAGCACAAAAAGTTTGCGCTCCCCTGGTCTACCCAATAGGAATAGCCACGGGTCTAAGGGGATCTCTACTTCTAGCAGTCTTTGAAGCCAAAATTGTTATGCAACCCCACGTCGAGAAACAAAACAGAAAAAGGGTTTTTTTTTTGTTGTTTTTTTGTTTTTATCAGACTCACATTGAATAAGAAGTCATGCACAGAATAAAATCCCCATCTGGGGACAGGATGCCAGGCATTGCTGAGTGGAAATGCAGAGTAAAAGGCTGATGCTGCTGGGTCACTAAAAATGATTATTTATTGTTGCAAGACATAACAAAAATAGCAAGCACCTCGTAGAGGCGCACTCTGACGCATTTCGTACCTCTAGGGTACTTTGTCAAAGAGTAGTGTCCTCCATAGAGATGCCGGTATAAATGGCCGCCGTGGATTGATGTCCCGCCCCCATACGTCATACAGCCGTGTTCTCGCGATATTAGGTAGCGAGGCACTGCTAATGTTAGCATGGAATAGGAAATCAAGGCCCCCGGCTGTCCCAGATAATGCCGGAGTCAATAAAAATAACTTTATGCATACAAGAATACAGACAATATTGACATACATCATACAAATACACAGTGAAACTTCTAAACATAATTAATTAAACAAACCACGACGAAACCACCATAGATGTGAAGAAATCATTGGTACAAGTAAAACACTTAAAGACATACCAGATAAAGGGGGAATAGGAGACACATTGTCCAAGGGTCCACCAGGGGGCACATTAACTTGTGATCAATTAAAGAATTTTTTCAAAACAAGTTTACGTAACAAATTACAGTTGCTACATTATACACAAAGTACAATACTTTTAAACATACCCCTGCGCCTCCTGGTCTGCAGCAGCTCTGAAAAGAAAAAAACAGTGCAGTAAAGTGCATTTAAGGGATTGCGTTCTGTAATCACTAATGTATATTGGACAAACTAGAGAAAGAAAAAAAGAACAATGTTCTATGAATCGGTGCTAGCAATATATAATGAAAAGTTCCAATATGTATATGTTGAAACAATATGGATCTTGCTTGAAGAAAAGATACTCATAATATCAAAAGTATCTGGTACATGTTAGCAAGACAAACTATATACAGTATAACTGTATAACTGTAAAACCACTGTAGGCCAAACTACTGTACTGTAAGCCACTTATTTATACTGTATACAGTATACTGTACTGTAACTACTGTATAACTATACTACTGTAGGTTAGACACATCCTGTACTGGATTTAATACTGTATACTGTACAGTAGAAAGTGGAGAGGAAGGGCTGATATAAAATAGTTATTTTGAATGCCATACTTACCTGTATCATACTTACCTGTACTTACCATACTACAGTACAGTACCTTACTATTTTCCTGTGGCCTGCCCATTACGGTTGAAAAGAATAGGCAATACTGTACGGTCGCAAGATGATAGATATATTTATTGCATCTTTGTACGGTGAGTATGTTGTTCCAGAAACTCATTATTCCTTCAGCTAATTCATCCTTTTTGGACGGTTCCACCACTTTTCTGATGTAATCCTTCAACTGATGCCATACCAATTCGATGGGATTCAAGTCTGGAGATCTTGAATTGGGGGGGGGGGGAAAAGGTGAATTAAAACAATGAGAAACGGTTACCGAACTTAATCCTGTGGCATCTTAACCCATTTGATACCGCTGGCAAGAATATGGGCATTAGACGCGGTGTGTTTCGGATCATTGTCCTGGAAGAAACGGTGACCAGATGGGAAATCACGAGTAATGTATTACACAATCTCTGGCACTATTTTCTCGTGGACAAATACGTTATTTATGATTCCTGGAACAAGGAAAGAAAAATTTAACATTTGGTTGGGTTGGGGGAGGGCGGGGGGGGAAGGGGGAATAATTCTTCTCAATCCTCGACCCCGTCCTTGAATATCCTCACCCCCTTCCCGCCCTCCCCTCCTTACCTTCCCTCCTCCTCCCTCTTCTCCCCTTATCTCTCTCCTCTCCTCCTTCCTCCCATCTATTCTCATTTTCTCTACAGAGATTGTAAGGGGACTCTGCCTTTCAAAGAAAAATTGAAAAAGGGTTCATGGTTTAAGGAATCTTTGGAGATTAGTACAGATACAGCTGGTCTGTTTGAGTACAAGGTTCTGGGTCTTGAAACGCTGTTTATTACTAATTTGTTATAACCCTGTGACAACCAATAAAAAAATTTGAAACAAAAAAACACACTTGTGTAGGTATACAGTTTTACTGCACAGCACTAATAATAATAACCTCCAAAACATACAAGCCTCGCAGGGTTGTACCCCTTATATAATAGCGGTTCTGTATAGCGCGCTAATTGACCAGCGCTTACAAGACATTTTGCAGGCACAGGTCCCTGTCTCATGGAGCTTACAATCTAGTTTTTGGTGCCTGAGGCCACAGAGAGATAAAGGTGACTTGCCGAAGAGGTCACCTGGAGCAACACCGGGAATTGAACCAGTGCGTTTTCCTGCAGCAATCTCAGTGTCCAGTCAGTGTCTTTACATCACTGAGCCACTCCCCTCTCCCTTCACCGTGCTCACCGTTGCACCGTGATCTCAACCTCATGGGTTTACTCCCAAGTACTAAAATGCCCCTGAAACGCACTCACACTTGGTGTCCACGGAGTTCAATCACCCTCCGACGTTGTGTGTGACACTCGCTGCCGCACTAGCCGTGTATGGTTGGTGCCTGTGGAGGAGTTCACCAGTACCTGCCGGATGTGCCACACCTGTGCGCGCAAGGATGTAATATGGGATCCATGGATCCGAAGCGATGAAACCGCGACGCCTACGCCTCTACGTTGGTGTGGCGCCGTGCGTCCATTGTACCACCCTTAGAGCTCTGTGGCATAGATGGATGATGCCGTCCCGATTACCTGGTCCAGGATTCAGCCACGTCCTGGCTTTGTCCCTTTGCTCTGGTTCTACAGGGCAGTGTCCCTCAGCAACCACAGCTACACAGGGAGTCATGGCCGAGCTTGGGCCCAATAGGGGATATCTGGCTATTACCCCTGTCTGTCCCAGCTCCGTACTGGCATGCTTGCAGCGAACAAAAAGTATCTATCTGTAGAGAGGAGGTTTCAGGAGCCCTATTAGCTGATACGTGCTATGTGACGTCCCATAGGCTCATGGATATGTAGTCCCGCTGGGAGCCTCTTGCCTATTGGCCCCCATTTGTGCCCTTGTCCTGCGAATGCGCAGCCATCTCGCACATGTGCAATTGCCTCTAAGATGGATGTGCCCCTGCAAAGGTAGCTGCCAGCGACACGATCGCATCGCAACTGCTCCGTGTCTCATTTTCACCCATCCCTCCACGGACCACTCCCATTCTCGTGTTGTCGGTCACAGCGCGCAACGCCAGGTAAGGGAATGAAGGGGATACCCGGGAGGAACCAACAGGTCAAGGGGAGCCCAGACGGAGACCCATGCTATGCACCTCTGCATACATCTTACACAAAGATACACCCTTCCTCTGTTGCTCGTGACACAGACCCTCTCTCTCCTCCCTCTCCCTGTCTCCATTACTATACCTCTGCCTGTCTGGCCTTCGTGGCACTCACCTGGTCTCCCCTATAATCTATCCTAACGCTGCTTGCCAGATTCACACTACTCATTCCAAAATCTGTCTCAGCGTCTCCATCCGCTGCTGAAATCCCTCTCCTGATTCACTCAAACCATCCCGCACTCTCGCACTCAATTCTCCTCCTCACTGTATAAGCTTACACTCTTCTGCTTCTCCTTACATCGTCAGCCCTAATTTCTTGCTATAACAACCATCCCAACTCTTGCGTTCTGCTCAAGGATGTCTTCTCTCTACCCTTTTCATATCTAAGTCCTCTCTGCCTTAAATCTTCTTACTGACTGCACGGCTCCTCTGTAATGCCCTTCCCCTCATATCCCGACTAGCACCCTCGCTATCCACCTTTAAGACCCACCTGCTTAAAGAAACGCATCATGTAGTAGCTCCATGGCCGATATTACAACTAACATAACCTTGGCCCATACAACACACTTACAGAACACCCTCCTACTGTCTCTGTACGTTCTTCCTACCAACCAATAGATGTAAGCTCTTTGGAGGCAGACTCCCTTTCCTAAATGTTACTTTTATGTCTGAAGCATATTTATGTTTTATTTCGTATTATTGTTATTATATGAGTCTGTCAATTGTATTAGTGCTGTGAAGCGCTATGTACACTAAGTCACTATGTAAATAAAGACATAGATACATAGATACCTACCCTGTGTAAACACTTGGGTGACAAGGTTTTCTTCTGACTGAGAAACATTGGTACAGGCATACCCGCTTTAAGGACACTCACTTTAAGTACACTCGCGAGTAAGTACATTTCGCTTCAAGGCAAACGGCACGCTCACGCAACGCCCTGTCAGCACGTCCTGAACAGCAGCAATACCGGCTCCCTCCCTGTACCGAAGTTGTGCGCAAGCGGGGGACTATAGAGCCTGTTACAAATTACGTTATTCACATCAGTTAGCACGTATATGACAATTGCAGTAACAGTACGGTGCATCAAAAGTGGGAAAAAGGTAGTGCTTCACTTTAAGTTAATTTCTCACTTAATACATCCATTTGGCCCATGACGTACGTTAATGCGGGGTATGCTGTATACACTCTGCACATGGGAAAGTTTTTCTCCCTGTGTAAATGCTCTGTTGTCTGAGAACTGTCCTCCTATTACGGAACTGTTATGATGTAATCACCCACTATTTTGAATGGTTTGGTGAGTGTGTATGAGATGCCTCTCAGTGCTGAACATGTGATCCCCACATTCTGTCACAATAAAAAGTTTGCTCCCTGTGATAAACTACTGCTGGTGCTGATCCAAGAGGCAGGCTGACCATCAGCTGAAGATCATGTTACCACCACCTCATGAAAGAAGCATAATTATTTCCCCACTGACTGTGAAATCATTCGTGGTGTGTGAGGTCCTTCATCCAAGAAACGTTCTTCCTATACTTGTCCCATGGTGCAAGCCTTATCCCTGCATGATTTGTTTGGTGTTTGAAGAGGTGGCCCTTAACACGAATGTTTCCCAACACTAACAAGCAATGGTTTTCTCCCTTGTAATACTTGGTGTGACAGAGGTTAAGGTCAACTTTGCTACGAATTGTACCCAACACCCTGGAACTAGGGTTAGACGAGAATACAAAAAATCTACCCACCATAAAGAGTATCAACCCTCTTCGCCGGTCGAATGTCGGAAGTATATTGACAAAATATTATTTAAGTTATTTGCGGTCCATTGTCGGCTTTTCCCCGGCATTCCATTGCACTTCTCCCGCTGCCTTACTGGACCCCACTCATCCTACCCCGCCCCCACCAATCCAGTCGCAGCCCCACACTCCGGAACAGATGCATCAGTGGACCACCCCCACCTCCTCGCCCGCCTCGCCACCAATCGCAAACAAGTCAGCCCATGCCTCAATCCGGCCAGCCTCATTACGACCCCCCTTACCTCCAAGCCCCGCACGAGCACCCAACAGCCAGGACTGCACTCCGGCAGCCCTCACTGACCCGCACCCCCATTCCACCCCGCCTCCAGTCACCAGGTATGCCCACGATGCTTCAGGCACTGACAGAATTGCGTTGGGAGCGATCACTTGAACACGTATGTTGCGAAACGCTCACGGTACCGGTCGTACAGTGCTGGATGTCTCAGATGTCGATGTGTTAGTGGCGATGTGCAGGTGTGTTAGTGTGTGGCAGGTCTGTGTTGGCAGGTTGTGCTCGTGTACGTTGTGGAGTTGGTTGCTAGGTGCTGTGAGGGGTGAATGGTGATGCAGGAGTGTTCCAGTGTGCAGTGAAGTGTGTGCAGTGACTGGGTCAGTGCGCTATGTTGAGAGTGGGGTGCAGTGTTTGACGTGGTGCGCTAGAGTGTTGTTCCAGTGACTGTGAGTGGGCACTGAGTGTTCTGATGAAGGGTGTGTCTGTGAGCAGTGTGTGCTCTTGTAGGAAGGTGGTGGAGGGGGGCAGTGCACTGTGAGTGGGCACTGAGTGTGCTGTGAGTGGGTGCGATGCGTGTAGCTGTTGAGTGGGCCGCAGTGTGTTATGCAAAAAAATATTTTTTTCATATTCGATCAATTATTATAATAACGCTCAAACCGTCGTTATATCGGATGGGCTATAAACTGAAAACATGACGCATGTTTGTTTTTTTTTTCCCCGCCGAAATTAAATTAGACCGGCTGGAGCACTTAGTGACAAAATTAATTTGGACGCAACGGGTTGAAGTTTAACTTTTTATCGTGTAATATATTCAGCAATATATTAACACACAATAGAAAGCAAAAAGACAGCCTCAGCAAATCCTCAAATTCAAGTCCATTATGTTGAAAACGAATATGCCTTATACAAATGCATTTATTTAAGATAAAATGTAAAGAAAACAGCAAATACAGTTTTGTAAGTAACTAGACAAGTTTCCATAAAATGTTACACCAAACTACACCCACCACAAAGACCCCTTCTTTTCCTGTCAACCATTTATTTTTATTATAAAAATGTTTTTACAGAATTATACATTGAGAGTATCTGCCTTCTCTCGTTTTTCACGTATCTCCTGGGCATAGAGTTAAGATGACAAATAATACATTGGCTAACAATACAGTTTAAATAAGTGAACAGTGAAGACATTCTATACATAAGACATTGCCGATGACATCACAGTTAAAACGATAGAGATAATATCTTATGGCTATAGCAACAAGTACGACCAGATATAAGAATGATGAGGACAGTCTTAGTTATATGAAAGAACTTAAACTGGTGGTGTGATCGAGATGTCTACCGTGTTTTCTTTCCGTTTTGTGGTAGCATTGTAAGAAAGTTATACATTACCCTCGCTCGACCCCCCTTCTCCTGATACTACAATTAATAGGGGCATGGTGGAGGCGTGGGTTAATGGCATGGGGAAGGAGGAGTGAAGAGGAGCACCGTGAGAGCCAGAGAAATATGGGGGAAGACAATGGTTGAGTCAGTGTGGAGGGAGGGGTAGAGGCAGGCAGATGGGACGATGGTTAATATGGTAGGGGTGAGATTCTGAGCCAGGCAAGGGGATTTTATCGTCTGGGCATGCATTTGAAAGTCAGGAGCTCCGACTCCCACTGTTCTACCAGACCCACTCAGGTCCTCTCCTGACACTGTCCCATCCCACACCTCACTGCCAGACCCACCCACTCTGCAGAGCTGATAGTACTGCCATGCGATAATAGGAATGGAAAGTATTGAGTGCTGCCATTTTCTTTACTGCGCTATTTACTATTGCTTACTGGTATATTCCAACCCTTTTTGAACAATCACATATTTTATCTATGCATGAACTCCTCATTGTGTAAGGAGGCTGATCCTCTGTGAAAAGCTTTCTCCCACCACTATGTACATGTGAAATGATTGCCGTGTTGTATGATCCGTGGTGGTGGGTTGGGAGGTTTGCCCGCGTTGAGGATAAACTTTTCCCACACTCTGCACATGTGAAGGGTTTCTCCACGTTCGAGCATACTGGTTATGAGGCACGTCTCTTAGTAACTTGAATTGTTTTCCACACTCTGTACATGTGAATGGTTGCTCTCTCTGTATTGAGCCTGTGACTGGGAGGGTTTTCTATTACTGAATGGTTTCCCCACTCTGAACATGTGAAGGGTTTCTCCCCTGTATGAATCGCGCTCTGGTGAGCAGAGCTCTGTATTCGAAGCAAAGCTTTTACTACACTCTGTTACAATGTGAATGGTTTCTCACCCTGTATAGTCATATGGTTGTCTGAGGAGGTTGCTCTTAGTTTTTTACTGAAGTATGGTTTCCCACATCGTACTGAACATGGGAAGAGTTTCTCCCCTGTATGAGTCCGCTCATGTTGAGGAGGGTTCGCCTTGTAGAAAAGCTTTTACTCACAGTGTACAGTGAATGGTTTCTTCTCCGTATGAGTCATCTGGTGTTGAGGAGGTTGCTCTTAATCTGTGAATTGTTTCCCACACTCTGTACATGTGAATGGTTTTCCCCTGTATGAGTCATTGGTGTATGAGGCAACGTCTCTTAACTGAATTGTTTCCCACACTCTGTACATGTGAATGGTTCTCCCCTGTATGATCATCTGGTGTATGAGGAAGTGCTCTTACCTGTAATTGTTTCCCACCGGTACATGTGAATGGTTTCTTCCTGTATGAGTCTCATGGTTATGAGGAAGTTGCTCTTACGCTGTGAAGTTTCCCACACTCTGCACTGTGAATAGTTCTTCTCCCCTGTATGAATCCGTTTATGGTGAGGGTGCTGTGCCTTTCGAAAAACGCTTTTACTACACTCTGTAAACTGTAACATGGTGTCTCGTCCTGTATGAGTCATCTGTGTATGAGGAGACTGCTCTTCGTATCTGAATTGTTTCCCCAACCTGAACATGGGTAATGGTTTCGTCCCCTGTATTGAGTCTCTGGTGGCTGAAGGTGGCTCTAATACTGAATTGTTTCCCCACACTCTGTACAGTTTAATAGTTTTCTCCCCCTGTATGGAATCCGTCATGGATGTAGGAGCGCTGTTTCCTGGAGAAAAGCTTTTACACACTCTGTACATGTGGATGGTTTCTCCCCCTGTATGATCAATCTGGTTCATGTAGAGACTGCTCTTCAGTACGAATTGTTGTCCACATCTGAAAGGGGAATGGTTTCTCCTCCCCCTGTATGAGTCATCTGGTGTATGACAGGTGGCTCTTCTAATACTGAATTGTTTTCCCACACTCTGTCACATGTGAATA
>WSYH01004570.1:7566-22007 GCA_036426205.1 Ascaphus truei | reverse complement strand
AAAGCTTTTGACTAACATCTGCACATGTGAATGGTTTCTCCCCTGTATGAATCCGCTTATGGATGAGGAGTCTGTCCTTCCGAAAAAGCTTTTACTACACTCGTACATGTGAATGGTTTTTCTCCTGTATGAGTCATCTGGTGTATGAGGAGACTGCTCTGAATAATAATTGTTTCGCGCCACACGCTAACAATGTGAATGGTTTTCCCCTGTATGAATCCTCTGGTGTGATAGGAGACTGCTCTTAACTGTGAATTGTTTCCCCACACTCTGTACATGAATATGGTTTCTCCCCTGTATGAATCACTGGTGTGTGAAGTGAAGAGGTGCTCCTAAGACTAAATTTTTCCCACAATTGTACATGTGAATGGTTTCATTGGTGTTCACAATGGAATAACTTGTTTGTTGACAGTTCAGAGACTTGCGGTGAGTCAGGACAGTTCTTGGATGTATCAGAGGTCAAGTTCTGTTCCTCATTTAGGCCGCTCTCTAACAGAAGTAAACAAAAAAATAAAACAGTGAAAAATAAATTAAACTATTACACATGATAATAGACGCTCAACCTATTGAAGCAATAGTGATCAACATCTAAGACATTTAAATGCCATAGTGATAAAAACAATAATACCAATAAAACAATAATGGTGACAATTGGTGAAATATTCCCCTACACACTACAATAACATGGTTAAGGGAACCGACCTGGCTGCACTCAGAACATATAGACAAATCCTCCATGTTGGATTGTCTCTGAGGATGAATAACGGAATTACAGAGATCAAACAGTCCTGGCGCACAACTAGTACAACATGATACCAGTTCTCTGGATGCAAAACAGTGTCCTGGATACGGAGTGGCAATAAGATGTCCTTTTGTCCATGAAGAGCTTGCTATGATCCTAAATACAAATACAGCTGCGCCAGCATATTCTTAAACCGGCCAGGAGGCGAGCCGCTTGATAACCGCGGGCAGACGGCCTCTGTTTTCCAAAACCGTTTAGAAGATTTACTTTTTTCCCCAGTAGGTTTTCGAGTAGTTTTTGCATCGGTCTTTTAGCTATTGTGTCTGCAGTACCGTCTAAAACTCAAGTGGAGGATCGGAGCTGTTGTCTTCAACGTTTAAGTATAGCAAATCAACCTTACAGCCGTACATTTTCTGTTTCTGTCGTAATGTATACCAGTAGAGTATACAGTAGTATGAGGTCCTAAGCCATACACACAAAATATATGAGACAAATACAGTAATGTAATTATACAGGAACCTAGAGGGAAAAGAAGTTAGTATACAAACAATTATAACGTCACGTTCTTCTTCGAATATAAATATTTTTATCCCTGATTGTCGGACGCCCTCAATGCGGATATAGTAATCGTCATCACTTTCGTATGTATTATTTATAATCAATACTGTTTGTAGGATGCTCTTTTTTCATACTGTTTATTTTGCCCATGCGTGTATGCTCATTGAAACATTGTGATTGAAAACACTAAACCGTGTTAAACAGTCTATCAACTTGTCTGCGGGCAGTGTATTATACACATTATGATGACCTGTGAAAATATTTCTTTGCAACTGTAAGCCACGCGTACAGGCGCTTCTCCCCTCACGCCCACCCGCCCCCCCCCCCACCCCCAGACAAGGCATAAGTATTTCAAACTTCTTATCTAAACCTCTCCCACACCATATTAGTACGGTTGGTTTTGGCTTTAATCTTCTCCAGCTGTCATCACATTTGCGCGCGCATGTCATGACTTCCCATTCATTGAATTTCAGTCTGCAAATTATTTTATTTTATTTCGCGTTTTGCTCGACAGAGTGTGCGCTAGCACTAACAATTCTGTGATATTCTGAGAATTCAATCATACTGTAGGTTTTAATTCTACAACTAGTTCATGACGTACTGAGGTGCGTGGGTGCAGATGCATACTGTCGATTATTTTGATTTGGGTGTGTGGGTTCAACACATATGATGACCTGTTTGAAACTATTATTTGAACTGAATAATCCAAGCATACAGCGCTCCTTCCCTCCCTCCCCACCGCCACACCACACAAACAAAGGCTAAATAATTTTCATACTTGTACTCAGTACACCGCTCCCAACCATTTACATTGGTAACTGGTTGGCTTTGGGCTTTTAACTTCCCGAGTTGTTACCTACAATTTGCTGACGAGGCGGCGTAATTGTCTTTGAACCTTGTTGATTTTTATGCGCAATGCGTGTAGTGACTTCCATTCAATTATTTTGACTACAAATATTATTTAAAGGTAGATGCAAGGGATCTCAGGGTTCATTTGTATGATCCTTGATCATTGTACTGTCACAAACACATTCCCCATGCACCCCTTGTACCAATTGCTAATTTGGAGTATTAGAGTTGAGCATATGTCTCCAATGTTTTCCGCTTTGGCCAGTTCGTTTCGCTTCTGAGACAGGGGGTGCCATGCTGCATCCAATTTGACAACAATATAAAGTAAGAAATACTTCAATTAATAATAATTGTTATTAGTTAACCCTTTGGCCAAAGGCTCATAAGCCTGCATACCAACGTCAAGGGTTAAACCAAAATAAGAAAGCAGGTCCTAAACCATACACTGGTGAAGCTCACCTTGCTTATCCTCTGCGGAGAGGGTTGAAAAACATACCAGGGGTCTTGTTCATTGCAGCAAGTGAAATGACCTTCAAGTTAAGGTAAAGGTGAAGGAAGAGGAGAGCTCTGGGGGAGGTTGCCACAGCCTCCAAAGGAGACCATATGGGTAACAACAGATTCACCAGCAAGCTCAAAACTCCCTATAACTGGAAGGTTAACTTGGAAGCCGTTATACTTTGACGTTGGTATGCAGGCTATGACGCTTTGGCCAAAGGGTGTAACTAAATAACCAATTATTATATTGAAGTATTTTGACTTTAGTATGTTGTTTGTCAATTGTGACTGCAGGCAGTTGGGGCACTCCCCCTGTCTCTTGTTATATAAATATGCCACGCTCAGTAGCTCTATGGTTGACTAAATAATTATTCACGTTGTGCGTGGGTGTGGGGTAAGTTGAGTTGCTGGGAATCTGTTTAACCTTTTGTTCACTGTTCTGAGCCTTGGTCATATTAAGGCCCTTGATATTAAAACTAGATTGCCCAGGTGCTGCTGCTAGCGCACCATCCCAGCCCCAAGTTATGCCTGCCTCCCTGTGCCAAACCCCGCATTGTGACCCCCGATGTTCCTTGCTGTCTGCCTCCGACCTCTATTGGTATTTAATTATTTTATAACTTTGATATTATTCTATCTAGACTGTACATATAACACAGGACACCAGTTTGTTTCACTTTTTATTTCATTTTTTGTTGAAGTATTTTGGGTTGACTGTGGTTCAGGTTTTTTTTTTTTGTGTGGGGTATTTCAGCCTATATAGAAGGACTTACAACTTGTCATAGGAGTCACCTAAAGGAGCTTTATAAAAAACATGTAATTACAGAGGAAGTTGTTGATAAGGATGTGTTGTTTAAATCTTCTCCTGAGCGAGTCACTTTTGGGCAAGATGCTAGGCAGATTGATATATAATTATGACCCAAGGAAGACTTAAAAAAAAATGTAGATTGATTTTTGGCACAGCACAACGACTTCAGACAGATACAATACACGAAAGCCACGAGAACTGCTCCGGCATCGTATGAGTGATTCCCCACGTCTCGGTATTAGATCCACGCATACTGGGGTGTAACCTTGTTGTTCTGCTAAATAGCTGTCTGCCGCATTCGGTCTATGGATAGGGCATCATTGGATCTGATTTATTGGTTGGCTCAGGGAGAGTGTGGTGGCCCATCATTTGCCATAAGTGCAGGCGAGGGAGATCTAAAGATTTGAAGGCTCCATAAACAACAACTCCAAGAATGATGGTCACTGTGTAGATTGGAAGGTCTTACACAAAATCAGTTGCAAAAGTTCAGGGGATCTATCCATTTTAAAAAGGCAAAAGTTTTTTAAAAAAGTGGCTAATGATATAGCTTGACTTGTTTTCGATTGGAACCTAAAAACGAACCTTGAGCGTTACGAAATATTATCGAACAGTAGATACTTGCACCCTGTAGGTACACAGATTGCTCGTGCTCAGCGCAGGAGCTAGAGATCAGAAGGCCGAGTTATGGGCCTCTATGAACGAAATAAGCCCAGCAAATAACACCACCAGGCGTACTTTTTTTAAGGACAGGCAAAAAGGCCGCCTAATACAAAAGGGGAAAACGGAAGAAGACACAGGAACCGGGACGGTGGAGCAGCATAAGAGATACGCACCAGGGCTGCGGCTTCCAGCACCAATAAAAGAGACTAGACAGAACATTGGAAGTTAATATGTCGATTACCTACTTACAGATGCGGGAAATAAACTCTTGTCCAAGCAGTGTCCACTACATTTGTAACCGATACCACCCTTACCACAAATGACTTGACGGAACAGTGAAGGTCCACGAGGATTTCAAAATTGTTCACAATTGGAAATCTGCGAAGCTAAGACCTCAAGAGGTTTTTTTCTCCGGCAGGTTTACCAAGCACAGAGATAATCCGCAGACAGCAGGTCTAAACAGTGGAGTTGTTGATGATAAAGCTTAAATCTAAGTTTATAGCACCACTATAGAAATCCTCAGTGGATTATTTTATGAGACCCTGTCAAAAGGGATTTAGGAATAGATCAATGTAGGAAACCATCATGGTTACCTAGGCGATAAAAAAAAAATCCCAAACCAACTCTTGAAGGATACTGATACTGGGAAGAAAAGATAAAATTAATGTTTAAGGCAAGCCAGACAATGGGAGGGCTTAGTTGTACAAAACTATTCCAATATCGGACAGAGGTTATTAGACAAACTCAGCAATGAGCAATGTTACACAAAAACTAGATTAGGATCCCACACTGGGCTACTCAGAAAGAGCTGGAAAAAACCATTTTGTCTTTGGAGAATTAGGTACAATTCAGGCTACAGAAAGGGAAGGCGCAGTTTGAATTCTTTGTGATCATTGAAAAGAATCCAACGTCGACACCTGTTTTAATCTTTACCCAATAGAGAAATACCATAAGACAGCCTTAATCCACCAGACGAGGCCCAATAATCTCGGCAATGTGAAATCAATATAACCAACACATGGCTGATCTTTGTGGATTCTTTCTTACAGACCCTGGTGAAAAAAGAGGTTTCTAGTAAAAGACAACTATCGTTCTGGATAAGATGAGGGCTTTAGGACCTGTGAGGTATAAGAATTACATCATGAGGTCCAACAGGATTGGATGTCACTAATCCACCCTATTGATCCAACATGTTGATGGTCTTGGACTGTTAGTGAGACAACAGATTTGAGTGAGGATCCAAGCTAATAGGACCCCCAGTCGATTTATTCTTCTGTGTTGCCCATTTATCTTATATAAAATTACTTTGTTAGTTTTGAAAGGGCTATTTTATTTGCAGAATCAGGTACGCCATGGGAGAGCAATGTGGCCCACTACTATGCCAATTTATTTATGGCAATTTTGGAATTTAGCTACATATATGGGTTCTCCATTTTTTTCCAAAATGCTTTTCTTTTGCGTAACATCGACGATTTGATGTTCTCTCTGGGGGAAGGCAACATCTAATGAACTTTATGGACTTTTTTGTTACTATTTATAGCAGAATTGGACACAACTCTAAGCTTGCAAAAAAAATTGGAGAAGGCCTGCTGCGTATGCACAAAGTTGGGAATAAGAAGTATCCCAAACATAAAATTAGTACAGGAACACCAACGACAGGAACGCTACATTACATTGCCAGTGAGCTTTCATCCAGAATCTCTATAAACAGATGTTGCCAACTCACAGAAAGTTAGGGCCACAAAAATTGTCAACAGACCGGAGTACCAACTAGAAGAGAATATAATGCTATTAAATCAGGTTTCTTTCTAGAGGAGAACTCTTAAATCAGCAATAGAGAAAGCGTCAACATGTCCAATTTGAGCAAGTTCAACAGCCCAAAGATGATCCGAGTAGAGGATAACGGGTCGTGACAAAGAACCTGTGATACCTACAGAATAGTAAGTTGGCTTAAGGACAGAGGCATTTTGAGACCAGAAACTGGAAATTCGAACAGTGATATACTTTAAAGGAGGTGTGTAAAATTGCAAACTGAGATTTGAGTACCAGTGTGGGCCAAAATCTTGAAAGGAATTCTATGTATCAGTGCCAGATGCAAGGATAGTAGACGGGGAGGCCTATACTGACCCTTTTCTAGATAAGTCCGAACGCAAGTGCTATCGGTGTGAACCTGTCCAAGTGTGCAACTAGCGTTCAATATAGACTACCAGGAATCACACCCTAGGAAGCGAGGCTACGATGAATGCTAGGAGGGGAAAGTGTTGTAAACACAAAGGAAGGATCACACATGCACCACGATGTCTGTCGCCATATAAATTAAAGATCACATGCCGCATGGTGGCTTATGTTTATATGGTGAGCAAGACGAAACGATACTGCTTAAAAAGATGGGTGTGCAGCAGTAAAAAGTAACGATAATTAATGGCCAACGGGCAGGGACGCCAATGATCTAACACTGCAGAGAGTTCAGACATCAGTAAGGCTTCACTCAGAGTAAGGGACGGATAGAAACAGGATATAAAAAACATGAGAGGTTGGATCAAGAATATTTTTATTACAACGTGAAGGTATTGGAGTATCACGTTGAGTATCGGTACATGCAAAAGGGTATTCAACGATAACTATCCTTAGGTTGTTTTTGTTACGGAAACGAGATGATTCTTTACTGCTCTGCGCTGGAGTGTTCTTGCTGATCAGGTGTTGGGTTGTCTATGTTTTTCTAATTATGGGGATGTGTGGAATCCCATACGAGCAGAACTGTGGAGTTTTTAAGAGCAAGTAGAAGAAGTGGCGCAAAAACGGGAGCAATGAGGAGGCGGGGACAACAGTGATGAGCGGCACAAAGCATCCAGAAGGCTGGGGATTAAAGACACCCGACTGATGCGTACAACGTTCGTTCTGGGGATTGGAGGAGCGGTGAAGAGCGTGGACGGTACAGGGATTCCTCCTCTCCATGTGTCACCTCTGGACTGCGCTTCCCCTGCGGATTATCCTTTCACCTGTTGCTTATGTTGGGGTGTTCTTTCTTTTTTGCCCTACCAGTACCTCACGAAGCCCCTGCGCAGGCGCTCCACAACCATCACGTTGCCGCCACCTGCACTAATCCATGTTCAGCCACCCGCCACACACTTCGGCTGCGCCCGTGCACATCTTCTTGGCACCGCCCCTCAGGTCACCCAGCTTTTGAGTCTCCTCAGCGCACATTATCCCTGCTGGCGCAGCAGCCCAGTTTTTGTGGTCACGCCGCCCGCCCTGCTGCAACCCCACTAATAATCTTAGCGCCATGCCCCCCCCAGTTGACGCACCACATCATTACAACACACACCACGCGCTCAGTCAATCACAGCAACACACACGTCACCACCAGACACGCAAATGCACCCCACACATTGCACCAACAACACACATCAATGCCCCCCCCCACACACACACACCAACTCAAATCCAGCCCCCACACACCACACACTCACAGTCCCTCCTGCTGAAAATGTGCATATAAGGTGGGGCATCCATTTTGATGCTAGATAAACGATGTTTCTCGAATAAACCATTCTGTACTAAATTTAAGTCTCAGGAACTAACCAACATGCATATGCCATACGTAAATGTTGGCCATTCCCAGGCAGATATGAGAGAAAATGACCTACTCACACCCACCTACGCGAGTCGAACTGTATTTGTTCAGAGTTATTTGCTGATGTAGAACACAGGAACTGTCTCCAGCCAATTTTGGGGCATTAAGATTACACAAGAATGCATTACACAAGACATACGACATTTCCTTTATACAGGCGATCCAAAAGCTCTGGTATTGAGCCCCCTTCCCAGGACCAATAAACTGTGATAATCGTAGTCTGCTGATTAGATGGATGTATGAGGAATAGGACTATTGTTTCTAGATAAAGATGCTTGTGTGAAGAGTTTTAACACGTCCGAGTGGCAAAGGTATTCTCACGCAAACGTCTGATAAAGGATCTTCCCCAGTCACCGTCAAGCTACAACGAAAAAGCCCTCCACAGTTTACATCATCCGAGTGCAGCCCAGGTCACAGTTACATCACGCTAAGCCACACAGTCACGAGCCACAAAACTACAAAGAATCCACACAGTTTTCCGCAACCACAACACACACAACTCAATCCCAACACACACGTAGCCAGACACACACACGAATGGCCACCCAACACACCACCACCAACAAGGCATCCACACACACACACCTCAAGCCACCCCACAACACAGCACTCCACCCATCCACCACACTAAAACCACACACACACACTCAATCCCCCAACCACACACACACTCAATCCCCACACACCACACACACACACCAAAATTACACCAGACACACCACACTCAATCCCGCAGACACAACTACACTCAATGAAAAACAAATAAAAAAGGACAAGATACAAAAAAAAAAACAAACCCAAAGTAAACGAAGAAAAAAAAAAATCACAAGAACAGCAAAAAAAAAACCAAAAAAGAAAAGAAAAACAAACTGAAAAAATCATAGCAAAAAAACACAACAACACACGTAAAGTAAACCAAACCAACCAACACAAAAGAAATCACAAACACCAAAACAAACACAAGGAAAGAAAAAAAAACAAACACAAAACGCAACGTCACATAAACAACAAAAACCACGACAACCGAGCACCCCCACCAGACACAACAAAAAAAAAAACGAAATCCCCCAAAAATAAACAACACTCAACCCCCAAACAAAACCTCAATACCCACCACACACAAAAAAAAACTCAATCAACCCCCCACAAACACACACCCACTCAATCCCACACACACACACTCAAATCCACACACAAACTCAATCCCACCACACACATCCACTCCCCCACACACCACAAACACACACCTCCATCCCCAGACAAACACACTCAAAATACCCCGACACAAACACACTCAATCACCCACACACACAACACAACTCAAATCCACCACACAATACACACACAACCTCAAACAACAAACACACACGACCATAGCACCCCCCACACACAACACTCATCCCCCCACAAACACACACTTTCATCCCCCAACCACAAACACACACTCAATCCCCCCACACACAACACTCATCCACACACTACACACACTCAATACCCCACCAACACACAACACTTCAATCCCCCACACACAAACACACTCAATCCCCCCAGACTCAATCCACCCAGACTCAAGCCACCCCCCCCACACACACAATCCCCCCCCCCACACACAAACACTCTCAAGACCAAAAACAAAAAAAAAGACCGCAAAACAAAAAAGAAAGAAACAACAACAAAACAGGAAAGAACAAACAAAAAAAAAAGAGAAAGCACACACACTAAAAGATAAGCCCCCCCACACACACACAAACGAAAGAACAAAACAAACAACACAAACGTACAAGCCCAACAAAACATTTGGAAGAACCACCAAACGGCAAGAACCAACGACAGAAAGAGAAAAATAAAAAATATACAAAAAACAACAAAATATCTAACAAAAAAAAAAAGAAAAAAAGAGAAAAATAAAAAAAAGAACAAAAAAAAGTGAAAGAAAAAAAAAAAATAAAAGACAAAAAAAAAAAAAAAAAAATATTAAAAAAAAAAAAAAACAAACTAAAAAATAAAAAAATAAGAAGAAAAAAAACACAAAAGAAATAAAAAAAAAAAAAATAAAGAAAAAAAAAAGAAAAAAAAAACAAAAAAACAAAAAAGAAAAAAAAAAAAAGAACAGAAAAAAAAAAAAAGAATGAAAAATACAAAAAAAAAAAATTTTTAAAGAAATAAAAAACAAAAAAAAAAACCAAAACGAAGAAAAAAAAAAAGGAAGACATAAAAAAAGAAAGAACCAAAAAGAAAAAAAAAAAGAACAAAAAACCAAAAAAAAAAAGATCAAACCCCCAACCAAAAAAAAAAAAAAATGAAAGACAAAAAACAAAAAGAAGCAACAAACAAAAAAAAAAATAAAAAAAAAAAAAAAAAAAACAATCCCCCAACCACAATAAAAAAGAGCACAAAACAAAACAAAACGCCAAACAAAACACAAACACACAAAAAACCCCACCCAAAAACAAAATCCCCCCACCCCCCTAAACACATCCCCCCCCCACACACACACACTCAATATACACAAACACACACACAAAATCACCCCCCCACCAAAACCACACACACACACACTTTCACATGGGGCGGTCGACATGCTCCGATTCCCCCAACCCCAATGCGGCTGAAAACTGGTGCAGGAAGCAGACAGGAAGAGAAGGAGGGGCTGTCTGTGTGCAGAGAGAAGCCCCGCCCCCTCTGCAAGACACGGACACATAGAAGCAGCAGCACGGAGCTTCTGGCACCCGTGCACAGCTCTGCCCGCCCCCAGGTTTCCCTGCAAGCAGCCCGGGCCCCCCCTACATAATCTTGCGCGCCCCACAGTTTGCGCACCGCTGCTCTAGCTCATTGCTCTGCATAGCTTCATGTAACCTCTGTGTGTGCAGTCCTATGCTTGGCTCTCCTGTGTCTTTCAACATTTGTTCCTGCTTACCCTTGGATCTCCCTGGCTTGAACTCTGCTTTGTACTGGATTACCCTGCTCTCTCCTGCCCTTGAACCCTGCTTACGTATACGACCTTGCTGCCTTCTGTTATCCCTGGACTCTGGCTTACGTACATCACTATCCTGCTCTCTATTGCACTAGACTCTGGCACACGGACATCACTATCCGAACTCTGAATCCCAAGGCGTTGAAAGTATACCTTAACCATCTTTCTACAGGCCCGGCAACGCACTACCACACTCCGGGCACGCCCTCACTGCTGTGGGTGCATGTTTTAACCCTACCCACCTCAGTACTGGGGACTGGCCAGGTCTGCGGGCATACAGGCGTTACAGAGAGGGAGGTACAAATGAGGCTGAAGAGTTGCCCTACACATCATTTGAAAGGGACGCAGAAGGCAATTTACATCAATCAGGGACAATTAAGGACACGTGGTGGGGTCTACTTATAGAAATGTTTATGTGTTGTTTGTTCATTATGCCATTTACCTTTGAGAAAGGCCCTAGTGGCCGAAACGTAAGTATTCAGTATTGGCTGAATACATTTTCTAAGCAGAAATCCGCAGTGCTCAGGTTTTTTCCTTTCATATGCGTCTGACCTCAGCCTGTGACCCCGACGTTCCTGCTTGCTGTCTGCGTCCGACCTCAGCCTGTGACCCCAACAATCTTTGCCTGATCCCGCTGTTCCGGTTACTGAGGTCCTACCCGCTTCAGGAGTCACCCCTTGACAGGCTGCAAGGTTTCAAATTAGCTGTCCCATGCCAGCGGAGAAATTCCACTTCCTGGTTAACGGTTTTCTTTGAATAAGAAATGGCATATTGAACTTATAAAAAAAATAAAAAAAATTGTTGAAACCGAAAAAAATATATTTATTTTTTCCCCTCAAAATAAGGAGAGAATAAATTGCACGGCGTAGAGAAAACATAATGTGATGGATATTTGCCATACTTAACTAAATAAAACAGGGTCATGCGGCGTGACGTCACATGCGCGTTGTGGCGTCAAATGACGCTGCGGGTCACGTGACGTCACAACATGACCCCGCACTTAGCAAAGGTGGGGGGGCTCAAGCACCAGGGGACACGAGGCAGGGCGGCGCAGGAGCAGAAGATTGCGCACCCCTGGTATACTGTATCTTTGCACGTGCAATTTATGCCGGATAATTGTGGGGAAAATTATATATTTTTCTATTCAATATTAACATTATTAATAAGACTACATTTCTTGCTGGTCGGGGAAAGCACCTTAGGTATGCTAGCTGTAGATAAACAGAAATATCTCTCACAGTCTCAGGCAGTGATCAGTTTTATTAAAATTTCAAACAGTTCAACACAGAGGACAGGCTATAGCCCGAGCAGCCCAGGGGCCCATGCTCTTGGGGGTGGGGGGGGGGGGAGGAGGGAGCATGCTCCTTCCCCCCCCCCCCCCCCCCCCTGTCGATAGCCCATCTGTCTCTCTTCAGATAAAGACAGGCTTGAGCGGGTAGGAGGAGAGCGTAGGATGCAGAGAAAAGCTGTAGCCGGGAGGGAGGAGGCAGTCTGGCTGCTTAACCACTTCTGGGCAGCAGGTGGCGCTGCAGAGCACTTCACAGCTGCTTCTCTATGCATCTCCTGGTTCCGTGTGTCTGTTGATAAGTGTGTGTGTGTGTTAACGAGTGTGTGTGTTGGTAAGTGGGTATTTGAAATGCAGGTGTGTGTTTCATGCATTATGTGCATACTGTATATATGTTGTATATTTAGCGTTTTTTTTTATATGTTGAATATAAATGTGTATTTTTATATGGTGTGTGGTACACTAATGTTGCATGTTAGGTATGTATGTATATATTGTAGTGTTTGTGTGTGTAGCCAGGTCCCCCAGGTTGACCCTCTCCTCCGCTGTAGTGGGAGATTAAGGGAAGGTTGTAGAGCGTGCAAGGAGCGCTTCGGTGCACAGGAGGCTCCGCGGCGGCCCGAGCGTTCAGGGCGCAGCCATTTTGGTACTTGGGTATGCGCAGTGAGCCCCGTAGGCGACGGCGCTAGAAGAGAGTTTGCGCATGCGCAGGGAGTGGCTGCGGAAGCACGCAAAGCACAGACCAACCAGAGGAGGCCTAGAGCAGGGGACTACAAATCCCATGAGCCTCAGCCAGACCAGGCGACGCGAGGGAGCCAATAGGGCGACAGGAACTCGGCAGGAAGAGGATAGGAGGTTGCGCAGAGGAGCACGTTAGGCAGAGACCACCAGGAAGGGGAAGAGGTAGGAGCTCTATGTGTAGAGAGGCAAGTAGCCTCTACACTAGGCCAGTATACCCACTTAGGTCCAGATAGGCTCCTGAGTTCCAGTCAGCATGTAGTCAATGCAGGGACAGGCCCTAGAATAGGAACCTGCCCCGTTTAGTGTGTCAAGTTAGGGACACAGAGGTTGCTGCAGAGTTACAGAAGAGGTTTGGGACCAGACCTCCTCAGAGACATTATCAGCCACCCAGGTGGGATCCCTCCGGAGGACCATCGCGGACGGCTCCGTGTCTTCGGATCCATTGCGAAGATTGTTTGCGGGCCCGAGCGTAGGAGCGCTCGGCAGGAAATATCTACTAAGTGCACCAACTGTAACATTGCTCATCTTAGTGGCTGCGCAGTCACACACACACACACATTTGTGGATTGATGTGTGGGACTGTGAGGACTCGGGGGTCATGGCGGTCGCAGCGTGACCTCCCCTTATCTCTTTCCACTCCCGCTGCCGTGCGGCTCTGTCCTCCTCGCTCCCTCCCAACCCCCATGGTGAAGAGGCTTCCCCATCCTCTCCGTCAAGCCGCCGCTCAGCGTGCGGCTGATGCTCGGGCGCCTGCCATTGCCCCTGCGCGCGCATCCCCTCCCGTTACGGAGCGCGTGGCGGCACCAGCTAATTTATTCACTGCTCTTGCAGTGAAACCACGCCCCCCGCCCACATGCTGGTTACTTGTTAACCCTAAACCTTACCTCCTGGCGGCCTATTATGGGGACCAATCCTGGACAGCTCCTAGGGCTCCTCCAGGCCTGCCTCCGCTCCCCATTGGTCAACCACAGTACTTAATCCCTGTCCTACCTCTCTCACATCGCTCGACATAGTCTCTGCTACAGACGTCTATCTGGCTCTCCCTTTGTCTTTGTTTATTCAGGTTGCGACCCGGCTTAGCGGATGTTCCTATCTGGCTCTGGATCCCGGCTCTCTTGACCTTGCAGCTTCTATCATACCTCGACCACAGCTTGGACCTTGACCAACCGGATCTCTCTCCGTCCCCGACCTTGGCTAAATGGCAACGACTTCGCCTCTTCAGTACCGGTACTGGCAAGTATTGCTACACCTATACACACCTGGCCTGGCAACGCCAAAACACCACACTCCGGACACGTTCCTTCTGCTGCGGGTGTGCGCACGTATACGTCCCCACCTCAGTATAAGGGACGAGTCTGGTCTGCGGGCAGCGCCGGCGTAACATTATGTCGAGCCCACAAGACGCAGACCAGACTGACATGGCCTCCATGATGACGGCCATGTATCAACAAGTCCAGGCACTAACAGACCAAATGGATCTCCTCACTCAACAGGTACAGGACATTTAAATTCAGGCACCACCGGAGGCTGCATCGCCACTGTCGCCAGAACCAGTATCCGCCGTGACCCCAGGCCCGAAGATCCCGGCACCTAAACCGTATGCGGGGGATCAGCACGCCTATCGCGGTTTTCTCAATCAATGTGAGATCCCGTTTGAGATGGCTCCGCAGCAGTACTCCACTGGTCGCAAGAAAGTGG
>WSYH01004569.1:34082-51997 GCA_036426205.1 Ascaphus truei | reverse complement strand
CTCTCTCTCTCTCTCCTCTCTCTCTCGTCTCTCTCTCGCCCCCCCCCCCTGTCCTCTCTCTCGCGCCCCTCTCTATCCCACCCTGAGCTCTGACACCGCTGTCTGTTTTAGGCGGTTGGGCCCTGAAAATGAAAGACCTGAAGCTGCTGCAGATCATCGGCAAAGGAGAGTTTGGAGGTAACAGCGTGATCCCGACTGTCCCTGCAACATGAATAATACATTTATACAGTGTGTCCCCCTTCCTGTACCTCTGTCACATACATACATACATACGTATATACATACATACGTACATACGTACATACATACATACATACATACATACGTACATATGCACATGGGCATACACACACATACATACGCATGCACACATACATGCGGATACAAATACACGCGCACACACACACACATACACATACATACATACATTCGCACATACACACACGTACACACGTACACACACATACACACATACACACACACATACACACACACACATACACACACACACATACACACACACACACATACACACACACACACATACACACACACACACACACATACACACACATACATACAATTGAACATAGAGCAACTAAGTGGACAGTTAGTAGATAATGTGATATATAAATGCAATAACTCAACAAGTATGGAAAAAAGTCCCAACTTCTCTGGGTCCTGTGAAAACCAGAAAAGAGCCGATATGGTGAATGGGAAGTGGCCGCTTCCAATGTAGCAGAAACACTGTGCAGTGTGGCTGTCTGCCACCGCTCGGCAATGCTGGCGTCTCCCTCTCGTCCAGTGCGTCTGTATGTGCGGCGGCTACTCCAGCGGTCCGATCTCGCCATGGTGGCTCCTGGTCCCGTCCCAGTGACGTCAGGCGCTGGTGGGGGAACTCCGTGAGCTGTCTGATGCTGCTCCGGTCCCACCGCTGTTATTCCTCCTCTTATGTCAGAAGCACTAGGGCAGGTGAATGGGAGTGATGCGCTACAGGCTATGCTCAAGATGATAACCCGACGCGTTGCGTTCCTAATCAGCGAACTTCAATGAAAAGTACTGGGACTGCGCCCTGTGTTCAATTGTTTCTATTTGCTATTGATTGTATCTTTGTGCGAGATCAAGAACACTGTGTCTGCACTTAGGGCCCTCACTCATATTGCTTACACCTGATAATTTGCGCACCTTTTACTATAGGTAATTATATATAGGCAGTGTTCGACAAACCTATACATTTGCTCGCCCCGGGCGAGTGGATTTAACCCCCGGGCGAGTAAATATTGGCCCAAGCAGCACACGTTTGGTACTAGGTGGCGAGTAGATTTTTTTGTGTGGCGAGTAGATTTTTTGGTGATTTGTCAACCACTGTATATAGGTATATAGGTAATTTACTATATATATATATAAAGGGGGGAGGGGGGCACTGCTGTGCTAACTGGAACCACAAGGTGTGAGGGATAGCAATTGAACAGTGATAGTGTATAACACAAAGGAGTACACCAATAAAAATTACTGATTAAAACTGATGCATACTAAAACATACTTAAACTAAACAAAAAACAAGATGGGCGGGGGGGGGGAAGGGGGGGGGAATGGGAGAAGGGGGGGGGGAAAAAAAAGCCCCAGAGACAGGTTGAAAAAATGAAAATATAAAAATAAAAGTGTCTTTAAACTGCTGCTGGGTGTCGCTGCCGGTCTTCAGGATAAACCACCTTCCTCTCAATCTGTAAAACAAAAAGAAAACAGCGCGGCTCCCATAGCGTAAAATTGTAATTTAATAATAAAAATGTCGTGCAAGTGAATCACGGACACTTACAATGTGCAAGTAAAATAAAGACATAAATGTGAAGTCATTCGTAGTCACCCGCTGGAGCCTCTGTGGAGAGATGATGAATGGATGTCCTATACACTCTTGCCGTGAACGCCAGGTGGGTGCGCGCGCACCTAGTCTCCCCCTGGAAATAGATCTCGCGAGAGCGTGTGTCCCCTCCAACTTAACAGGATGCTGACACGAAAGTCAGACTTCCTGCATCACCATAATATAAATCCAAGTGCCGGCTCCAAAAATAAACGTGTGACTAATAAATAATAACCTGGAAAGTTCATGGATAGTAAATAGATAAGTAAGTCCAATACTAGCTCCTTCCCTGCGCGTTTCGTCGCGATATGCGACTTCCTCCATTATCACCCAGCATACAGTGCTTCCACTGCAGCAATGGATTCTGGGAAATGACATGCGAATGAGCACACAACTTTTGCTTCAAATCACTATAAGATGATGCTTGCTGCATTTGCACAGCTTTTAAGCCCAGCCTATGTGTATGTGTGTGTATGTATGTATGTATGTATATATCTATATCAAATGGAAATATTACTGTGTGCTCATTTGCATGTCTTAGACAGGTCTGCAGCCCCGCCTTTCACCGTTATGTTTTCCGTTCTTGGGTGCTTTTAAACATTCCATTGAGGATTTTGATTTTTAAATCATTTATGGAATGATCTGGTTGTGAGAAGTGATGCCCCACAGGTGAGCAGTATCTTCCTTCTTCGTGATGGAGCATAGAGTGTCTGTGCATATTCATTCTGCCTTGACGTTTTTGGCTGGTTTCCCCAATGTAGCAACCTTGGTCACATTTGTTGCACTGAATCATATACACTATATTCCTGGATGTGCAGCTGTATGATCCTTTAACATTGAATGTTCTATGGTTGTGACTGGCCGTGGGATCTTGGCATATATGTTTGCAGAGTTTGCAGCGTGTGTTGCTGCACGGTTTTGTGCCATTATCAGTGTCTTTAAAATCGTTGTGAAGTTTTCTGCTGACTAATTTCTGTTTGAGGTTTGGTGGTTGTCGGAACGCAAGAATGGGAGGTTTGGGAAAGATTTCTTTTAATGTCGCATCCTCTGCCAGCATGGGTTGCAGATCTTTGATTATTTTTCGTATACCCGCTAGCGTAGGGTTGTATGTGGCCACTAGTGGTATGCGTGTGGTAGGTTCTTTCTGTCTGTATTGTAGCATGTGTTCTCGTGGGGCTTTTAGTGGAGAGGTAACAGTTCTGGCAATGGTCTTTGGTTTGTATCCCTTCTGTCTGAACGATTCGGTCAGGGTTGTGAGATGCCTGTTTCTGTCTTCAGTGTCAGAGCATATGCGGTGGTATCTTATAGCCTGGCTGTGTATGATACCTTGTTTGGTATGAGTGGGATGGAAGCTGGAGTTGTGGAGGTAACTGCATCTGTCAGTTGGTTTCTTGTATACAGATGTGTGTAGTTTGCCATCTTTCAGTGTTACTGTAGTATCTAGAAAGTTAATTAGGTTTGCCGAATAATCCATTTTGCGTTTAATTGATGGATGGAATGAGTTCAGGGACTCGTGGAATTGTTTTAGGTTTCCTTCACCCTCTGTCCATATTATAAACAGGTCATCAATGTATCTGTAGTATTTGTAAGGTTTGTGGAGGTATGTAGTTAGGAATCTTTGTTCAAGATTTGCCATGAAAAGATTGGCATATTGCGGTGCCATCTTGGTAGCCATTGCAGTCCCCATTAGTTGTAGGTACATTTCCTTGTTGAAGCTGAAGTAGTTGTGTATGAGGATGTATTCTATCAGTTTGGTAATTACCTCAGCGCTGTATTTCTGATCCAGGGGAGATGTTGTAAGGAAATGCAGGCATGCCTCAATACCATCCTTGTGGGGGATGTTGCTGTAAAGGGATTCTACATCCATGGTAACTAGCAGTGTGTTGGATGGAAGTTGGTTGATGTTGATAAGGTTATTGAGAAAGTCTGTGGTATCTTGTATGAAGCTGTTGGTGCTTCTGACTAAAGGTTTGAGGATATTCTCCACTAAGCCTGATATTTGTTCCGTGAGTGCATCCAAACCTGTTATAATAGGTCTGCCGGGGTTTCCTGGTTTGTGGATTTTGGGAGCATGTAGACGATCCCAACTCCTGGGTTGTCAGGTAGTTGCTTCAATTGTGTTTGCAGGTGGTTTTCATCTCCCTGTCATGCTGTCTCCTTCTCTGGTCATTTCATTTTGGGGAAGTTTCTTTATTTATGACGCGCACACTTGCAATTGTGAGCTAATTGTTTTGTATATGTGGTGTGCTGTCTCTCTGCTTTTTTGTGTGATATATATATATATAAAGTGTGTGTGTGTGTGTGGGGTGTTTGTGGTGTGGGGTGTGTGTGTGTGTGTGTGTCGGGGGTGTGTGTGTGTGTGTGTGCGCACACTGTATATATTTCCCTGTTTATGACGCGGCGGTTAATGTTTATTATTGGGGGGTCTCCGTCCCCCGTCCCACCTTACAGACGTCATGCTCGGTGAGCACCGAGGGAACAAGGTCGCAGTCAAATGTATCAAAAATGACGCCACGGCGCAGGCGTTTGTAGCGGAGGCGCTGGTGATGACGTGAGTGCCGGGGGGGGGTCATGTCTGTGTAGTGTGGGTCACGTACCTCTCACCCCTCCTAATACACAGGGACTCATACCTCTCACCCGCTCCTAATACACAGACATCAGGGACACTTACCTCTCACCCCCTCCTAATACACAGGGGCACGTACCTCTCACCCCTCCTAAAACACAGACAGGGACACATAGTTCCCGCCCCCTCCTAATTCACAGACAGGGACACATAGTTCCCGCCCCCTCCTAATACCCAGTGACACGTACCTCTCACCCCCTCCTAATAAACAGACAGGGACATGTAGCTCTCACCCCCTCTTAATACACAGACAGGGACACATCTCTCACCCCATTCCTAATACAGAGGGACACGTACCACTCTCCTCCTAATACAGAGGCGCTGTGATCCCTGCGAGGTCTCCGGGAAGAATTATTAACCCCTCGCCCCAATTTGTGTTTTTAGGCAATTGCGACATAAGAATCTGGTGCAGCTCCTGGGCGTGATCGTGGAGGATAAAAGCAGCCTGTTCATCGTCACCGAGTTCATGGCAAAGGTGACACCCCCCAGTGTGTGTGTGTGTGTGTGTGTGTCCGCCCCATTCGACCTGAGACCGGGTGTGGAACGTTCCGACACCAGGATCATGAGGTCCCTCTGTGTGACATCATCAGAAAGGGCCTGGGGATGGGACAGGGACGGGGTAACCCAGCACCTCACGCCCCGGCACATACACGCCCACCCCCAGCATGGCTCATCTCCCCGGAAGGAGCCGCCATATTGCTTTCTCCCGCGTGTTTATCTGTTAGAATACAGGCGGGGAGGTTTTCACATCTGTTTTTGGTGGCGGGGGGGTTAAAATGGTGTATTTTCTTCCTATTTGAGACCCAAACTTTATACTAACCCCTTCAGCGCCAAATGGTCCTGCCACGTCCATGACCACAGCCCACCCCGGCACGTGCCGATCATGCGATCACTCCCGGGGTGGTCACATCATCTCGGCGTCACCACCGTGGTGACGTCAGTGGCCTGAGATGACCTCCCCCCTTTCGTGCAGGTCACTACCCCTAGGAAATTGGCAGTGTGTTATGGCGCACAGGGGCCACTTGGTGGCAGGAGTGGACCTCCAAGAACTTGATCTGAGAAGACCTTGTTGGTTTTGGCCACTTTACTAGGGGTAAACTAAACTGGGTGGTGTTATTGGTGGGAAGAGTGCTGGGCCGTGGCCAGTCCACGTAGACCAACGCCCATCCTTTCTCTGTCCCCCAGGGAAGCTTGGTGGATTATCTGAGATCTCGAGGCCGATCAGTGCTGGGTGGTGATTGTCTGCTCAAGTTCTCCCTGTAAGTACCCAGCCGGACCGGAGCACCGGCGCCCGGGAGCTGTCCGGGTGAATCGAGGGCGGGGAGCTGGCGTTTGCGCAGGAACAATGATCCCAAGCACAGATGTAACAGACGACCTCAGTAATGTCCTTGGTAGATGTGGGAGCTACACACAGAATTAATGACCACAAGGGGTCACTGTAGCCCCAGAAATTGCACTCAAGGGTCCATTAAGCAGGAAACAACACGTGGAACACATGTATGTAACCAGCAATGGGAAAGCCGGCTCCCTCTAATGAGAGACAGTATAGAGGGAGCAACAAGGAGGCTTAACATGTCTCATTAAAATAAAAATAATTAACTTTAATAACAATTCATCTCGACGAAAGACGTGATAATATGTACAGTGACGTGGCAATAAAATCCCCACCCACTGAATGGGGTATATACTGTGGCAGGAATATTGACATACAGTACCTACGTATGCACGGTACCTATATACCACCTGTCTCCTCTGTGGGGATTTTATTGCCACGTCACTGTACATATTATCACGTCTTTCGGTGGGGATTTTATTGCCACGTCACTGTACATATTATCACGTCTTTCGGTGAGATGAATTGTTATTAAAGTTCATTATTTTTATTTTAATGAGACATGTTAAGCCTCCTTGTTGCTCCCTCTATACTGTCTCTCATTAGAGGGAGCCGGCTTTCCCATTGCTGGTTACATACATGTGTTCCACGTGTTGTTTCCTGCTTTATGGACGGAGTGCAATTTCTAGGGCTACAGTGACCCCTTGTGTTCATTAATTCTGTGTGTATCTGTATATATTTTCCCTATGCACCGAGCCCTTTTCTATTGTAATATTTGGTGAGCGGTGTGCTACCATGTGTCTGTTATATAGATGTGGGAGCTGTAAGGGGTTAATCCACCGTGAGACCATCGAGCATCTGCATTCCTAATAGGAGCAAAGTGTACTAATGGCAGTGACAGGGCTAAGGGGTCAGTCCCTCCTAGGAGCAAAGTGTACTAATGGCAGTGACAGGGTTAAGGGGTCAGTCCCTCCTAGGAGCAAAGCGTACTAATGGCAGTGACAGGGCTAAGGGGTCAGTCCCTCCTAGGGCCAATGTGTACTAATGGCAGTGACAGGGTTAAGAGGTCAGACTCCCAATTCCCTGGGTTAAGTGTCCCCCCTGCCCCTCCTTCTTCCCCCCCAGAGACGTGTCGGAGGGTATGGAGTACCTGGAGGATAATAATTTTGTGCACCGAGATTTAGCCGCTCGCAACGTGTTGGTTTCGGAAGATAACATCGCCAAGGTCAGCGACTTCGGGCTCACAAAGGAGGCGTCTGCCATACAGGACTCCAGCAAACTGCCGGTCAAGTGGACAGCGCCGGAGGCTCTGCGGGAGAAGGTCAGTCCCGACTACGTATCCGTGTACTAGTAATGGCAGTGACAGGGTTAAGGGTCCCCTTATCTGTATATACCAGGGAAGAATCAATTTCAATAGTAGTGCCGCAGGAGGAAGCCACAACCTCCATATTAATGAACAATTGGTTAACTGAGGAAGAAGTTCATAGACAGCTTGAAAAAAATTAAAGTAAATAAGGCACCTGGCCCGATGGCATACATCCAAGAGTTCTCAAGGAGTTAAGCTCAGTAATAGCCAAACCATTATATTTAATATTCAAGGACTCCATTTCCACAGGCTCAGTACCACAAGATTGGAATAAAGCAGACTTGGTGCCTATATTTATAAAGGGAGCTAGATCACAACCGGGAAATTACAGACCTGTAAGCCTGACTTCAATTGTAGGGAAACTACTTGAAGGTTTAATACGGGATAATATTCAGGAATACCTCATGGAAAACAAAATTATTAGTAATAGTCAGCATGGATTTATGAAAGATAGATCTTGCCAAACTAACCTTATTTGTTTCTTTGAGGAGGTAAGTAGGAATTTAGACCAGGGTAATGCAGTTGATGTGGTCTACTTAGATTTTGCAAAGGCTTTTGATACAGTTCCACACAGGAGGTTGGTGTAAATAATAAAGCAAATTGGACTCAGTAATAATATATGCACCTGGACTGAAAACTGGTTGAAAGACAGACAACAGAGGGTTGTCATAAATGGAACTTTTTCAGGTTTGGCTAGGGTCGTGAGTGGAGTACCTCAGGGATCGGTACTGGGACCCCTGGTTTTTAACTTGTTTATTAATGACCTTGAGGTTGGCATCAAGAGCAAAGTCTCCATCCTTGCTTATACTAAATTGTGTAAGGTAGTAGAATCAGAGCAGGATGTAATTTCTCTTCAGAAGGACTTGGAGAGACTGGAAACGTGGGCAGGTAAATGGCAGATGAGATTTAATACAGATAAATGTAAGGTTATGCATTTGGGAAGCAAGAATAAACAGGCGATTTACAATTTAAAAGGGGATAAATTGTGGGAATCCTTGATGGAGAAAGATTTAGGAGTGCTTGTAGATAGCAGGCTTAGCAATAGTGCCCAATGTCATGCAGTAACTGCAAAGGCAACCAGATCTTATCTTGCATTAAACGGGCAATGGATGGAAGGGAAGTAAACATTATTGTGCCCCTTTACAAAGCATTAGTAAGACCACACCTTGAATATGGAGTACAATTTTGGGCACCAATCCTTAGAAAATACATTCTGGAACTAGAGAGAGTGCAGAGAAGAGCCACCAAATTAATAAAGGGGATGGACATTCTAACTTATTAGGAGAGGCTAGCTAAACTAGATTTATTTACATTAGAAAAGACGGGATATGATAACTATATACAAATATATTTGGGGACAGTACAAGGAGCTTTCAAAAGAACTATTCATCCCACGGGCAGTACAAAGGACTCTGGGCCATCCCTTAAGGTTGGAGGAAAGGAGATTTCCCCAGCAACAAAGGAAAGGGTTCTTTACAGTAAGGGCAGTTAAAATGTGGGATTCATTACCCATGGAGACTGTGATGGCAGATACAATAGATTTGTTCATTAAAAGGTCGGATAACTTTTTAGAAAGGAAAGATATACAGGGATATACCAAATAAGTAAACATGGGAAGGATGTTGATCCGGGGATTAATCCGATTGCCAATTCTTGGAGTCAGGAAGGAATTAATTTTTCCCCTTATGAGATATCAGTGGATGATATGACACTGGGGCTGTGTGTTTGCCTTCCTCTGGATCAATAAGTAAGTATAGATATCGGATAAAGTATCTGTTATCTAAATTTAGCATAGGTTGAAATTGATGGACCTATGTCTTTTTTCACCCTCATCTACTATGTAACTATGTAATAATGTAACTATGTAACGGCTCTCTGATGGGGACAGCAGTGGGCCCCCCAGAGCTGTTCCCGGTTTCCACGGTAACCGGTGACGATGTTACAGACTCGCCGTTCAGTCTCCAGCTGGGCACACACAATGGCAATTTAAATTATACAATTCCCGGGAGCCAATAGGAAGCTGCAAAGCCATCAGTTGGCTTTTTATTGGATGGCCATTTAAAGCCCAGTGCGAAACCAGGAACTAACGCCAGAAACCTTTACCGGGAAGTATCGGGAACCGTGTTGGTAAGCGCCAATCACTGCCTGGTTCCCATGCTTTCAAAAGCTTGGAAGGTTTCAAAATGGTGGACAGTTTGCTTCCAGTATTCTGATAAGGAATAATACCAGCGCACAATTCACATAATAAATCTTTAGTTATTGTATAAAAAGCAGAGAAAATAGGAAATTCAGATCTCGTGCTGCAGATATACGATTTGCTGGAAGCATTAATCCCCTTGCAGCATGTGTTTGGAGCGTATCCCCAATGGGCTCCTGGAATAAGGTGACCCCCAAAATGGGGGGCACCTTGAGATGAAAAGAAGAAAAATGCACACAATGCGCACCAGGGATTAAAATAAAGTACTGTAATGGTATTTATTGATTTAAACAAAAATAACTGAGGGGATCCAACCCCACCTCAGTACACATGGGCCATATATCCGGCTGATTGTGACAATAGTGACAAAAACCACACATAAGGGTAAATGTATCTAATTAGACTAGATCTACACACAACACAATGTCTTTTTATTTATTCCTTTAATCGTTGTGTTGTGTGTAGATCTAGTCTAATTAGATACATTTACCCTTATGTGTGGTTTTTGTCACTATTGTCACAATCAGCCGGATATATGGCCCATGTGTACTGAGGTGGGGTTGGATCCCCTCAGTTATTTTTTGTTTTAATCAATAAATACCATTACTTTATTTTAATCCCTGGTGCGCATTGTGTGCATTTTTCTTCTTTTTATTGTATAAAAAGCATATATAATAAAACAATCAAATGGTAAAACAACCCATGAGCAAGTGCTACATAGGGAGTTACCAGTGATACGTTGTTACCGGACTTCCATGGACGTCACAAGGTAAGTTCTGGAGAAAAATCGCCAAGCTTGAGCAGGAGGATAAGGCGACGCCCCAGTATATACTGCTGCATGCGCGCCTAGCGTCACGTGCACAGGTAAAGGCCGCGGTGTGTATGGGAGCGATGGGATGCGCCAGAGGCGGGGCGCGGCCATGACTGGCAAATCTGCCCATCCATTGGCTGCCCGCCGATCACGTTATCGCGACGTCGGGAAGACACAATCCTTGTCTTCCCTGCCAGCGTACGCGTCATCGCGCTTTGCACGGCCACTGGGGCCTGCCCCATAGGGGGCTGTGATGTGGTCTGTGGCGCACGTGGCCTAAGGGTCCACACACAGACGAGTGGTAGAACCGGTAGGGAAGGCACCCGCTCCCGGTGTGATGGTACCGGCAGTTCCGTGGGAGATGAAGAAAGGGGGTAAGGGCCGACTTCGTATGACCCGCACACATGCCTGTGCAATCCAACAAGGAGCGGGGGCCTTCTTTACTGGTTCTACCACTCGTCCATGTGGGGACCCTTAGCCCCTTATCCCCTTAGCCCCTTAGCCCCTTAGCCCCCTGCTCAAGCTTGGCGATTTTTATACAATAACTAAAGATTTATTATGTGAGTTTTGCACTGGTATTATTCCTTATCACAATCCTCCTGTTGATGCCCCGAGCATCCTCCTGTACTAGCTGCACTTTGTCACTTAGAGCTTCGTGCTCCGAAAAATTAGGTTACTTATTTAGCCCCTTATTAACACTTATTTTTTTCCACTTATCACAATTCCATTTGAGCGCACCTCTATACACCTTTTTTCACTCCTGTATTCTGAGCCCAATTCTGAGTATTAATGATCTAATTATCCTGTGTCTTGCAGCTTTTTTCCACCAAGTCCGACGTGTGGAGTTTCGGGATTCTGCTCTGGGAAATCTATTCCTTTGGCCGCGTGCCTTATCCGCGCATTGTAAGTCTTTGGGGGACGTCCTATTAGATTAGGGGAACGGGATCATTACAGTAAGGGCAGCACAGAGGATACGGGACATCCCGTGAGATAAGGGGAACGGGATCATTACAGTAAGAACAGCACAGAGGACACGGGACGTCCCTAGAGATTAGGGGAACGGGATCATTACAGTATGTATGTGTATCTTTATTTATATAGCGCCATTCATTTACATAGCGCTTCACAGTAGTAACACGCGTGACAATCATATAAATAACAAATAATATAAATAACAGATCATGGGAAGAAGTGCTTCAGACATAAAAGTAACATTTAGGAAAAGGAGTCCCTGCTCTGAAAAGCTTACAGTCTGATTTGTTGGTAGGTAGGAAGAACGTACAGAAACAGTATGGGGCGTTCTGGTAAGTGCGTCTTCAGAGGGCCAAGCTTTATGTATCAGGTGTAAAGTATCAGCCATGGAGCTACTCATATGCTTCTTTAAGCAAGTGTGTCTTAAGGTGGGTCTTAAAGGTGGATAGAGAGGGTGCTAGTCGGGTATTGAGGGGAAGGGTATTCCAGAGGTGTGGGGCAGTCAGTGAAAAAGGTTTAAGGTGAGAGAGGGCTTTAGATACAAAAGGGGGTAAAGAGAAGACATCCTTGAGAAGAACGCAAGAGTCTGGATGGTGCATAGCGAGAAATTAGGGCTGAGATGTAAGGAGGGGCAGAAGAGTGTAAAGCTTTAAAAGTGAGGAGGAGAACTGAGTGCGAGATGCGGGATTTGATAGGAAGCCAGGAGAGTGATTTCAGCAGGGGAGATGCTGAGACAGATTTAGGAAAAAGTAGAGTGATTCTGTTACGTGCCTGTGTTTGTGCATGGGTGACTCTGCACTTATAGAGAGAGAAAAGCACCTGTGAAGATGCTCACACGCACAGTACATGTCAGCGCATATATGTTATGACGCGAGCCATGTAGATTGGCGTAACCGGGTGAATAGGATATGGAGTCGCCGGAATTCTCCTGGAAAGGTGCAGTGTTTGTGTAATATAATCCATGGTGAAGGGGAGTATAGAATTGTGCAGCCTAGTGGACCCCTCCCCAAATGCTCAAAACTAAATGGTAAATGAAATAATATACCTGGATCCCACTCCCCGTGGTGTAGAAAGTGATGGACTAAATGAACGTGAGTATATATAAAGAGTATGTACATGAGCGTCTTCTGCACTATACTGTATAGATAATTTTGGAGAGTGATTTTCTGTAATACTGCCATAGGTATTCTATATATGTGGTGTATTATTTATATACACACATATATATATATATATAATATATCATATATATATAAGTATATATATATATATATATATATATACACACTAAGGGATAGCATCCCAGCATTGACCCACTGAATGGGGTATATACTGTGGCAGGAATATTGACATACAGTACCTACGTATGCACGGGTCTATATACACTGTCTCCTGTGGGTGGGATTTTATGCCGTCATGTACATATTATCACGTCTTTGGTGAGATGAATTGTTATTAAAGTCATTTTTTATTTTAATGAGACATGTTAAGCTCCTTGTGCTCCCTCTATACTGTCTCTCATTAGAGGGAGCCGGTTTCCATTGTGGTTACATACATGGTTCCACGTGTTGTTTCCTGCTTTTATGGACGGAGTGCAATTTCTAGGGCTACAGTGACCCCTTGTGTTCATTAATTCTGTGTGTATCTGTAATATTTTCCCTATGCACCGAGCCCTTTTCTATTGTAATATTTGGTGAGCGGTTGTGCTACCAGTGTCTGTATAATAGATGTGGGAGCTGTAAGGGGTTAATCCACCGTGAGACCATCGAGCATCTGCATCTAATAGGAGCAAGTGTACTAATGGCATGGACAGGGCAGGGGTCAGTCCCTCCTAGGAGCAAAGTTGTACTAATGCGTGACAGGGTTAAGGGGTCAGTCCCTCCTAGGAGCAAAGCGTATAATGGCAGTGACAGGGGCTAAGGGGTCAGTCCCTCCTAGGGCCAATGTGTATAATGGCAGTTGACAGGGTAAGAGGTCAGAACTCCCAATTCCTGGGTTAAGTGTCCCCCCTGCCCCTCCTTCTTCCCCCCCAGAGACGTGTCGGAGGTATGGAGTACCTGGGAGGATAATCATTTTGTGAACCGAGATTTAGCCGCTCGCAACGGGTTTCGGAGATAACATCGCCAAGGTCAGCGACTTCGGGCTCACAAAGGAGGCGTCTGCCATACAGGACTCCAGCAAACTGCCGGTCAGTGGACAGCGACGGAGGCTCTGCGGGAGAAGGTCAGTCCCGAACTACGTATCCGTGTACTAGTAATGGCAGTGACGGGTTAAGGGGTCCCCTTACTGTATATACCAGGGAAGAATCAATTTCAATAGTAGTGCACGCAGAGGAAAGGAAGCCACAACCTCCATATTAATGAACATTGGTTAAAACGAGGAAGAAGTTCATAGACAGCTTGAAAAAAAATTAAAGTAAATAAGGCCACCTGGCCCGATGGCATACATCCAAGAGTTTCTCAAGGATTGTTAAGCTCAGTAATAGCCAAACCATTATATTTAATATTCAAGGACTCCATTTCACAGGCTCAGTACCCAAGATTGGAATAAAGCAGATGTGGTGCCTATATTTATAGGGAGCTAGATCACACCGGGAAAATACAGAACCTGTAGCCTGACTTCAATGTAGGGAAACTACTTGAAGGTTTAATACGGGATAATATTCAGGAAATACCTCATGGAAAACAAAATTATTAGTAATAGTCAGGCAGGATTATGAAAGATAGATCTTGCCAAACTAACCTTATTTGTTTCTTTGGGAGGTAGGAAGTAGGAATTAGACCAGGGTGGTAATGCAGGTGATGTGGTCTACTTAGATTTGCAAAGGCTTTTGATACAGTTCCACACAGGAGGTTGGTTGTGTAAATAATAAGCAAATTGGACTACAGTAATAATATATGCACCTGGACTGAAAAACTGGTGAAAAGACAGACAAAAGAGGGTTGTCATAAATGGAACTTTTTCAGGTTTGGCTAGGGTCGTGAGTGGAGTACTCAGGGATCGGTACTGGGGACCCCTGGTTTTTACTTGTTTATTAATGACCTTGAGGTTGGCATCAAGAGCAAAGTCTCCATCCTTGCTTATACTAAAATGTTGTAGGCTAGTAGAAAAGAGCAGGTGTATCATTCTCTTCAGAGAGGATCTTGGAGGAGACTGGGAACAGTGGGAAGGTAAATGGCAGATGAGATTTAATACAGATAAATGTAAGGTTATGCATTTGGGAGCAAGAATAAACGGACGATTTACAATTTAAAGGGGATAAATTGTGGGAATCCTTGATGGAGAAAGATTTAGGAGTGCTGTAGATAGCAGGCTTAGCAATAGTGCCCAATGCAGCAGTAACTGCAAAGGCAACCAGATCTTATCTTGCATTAAACGGGCAATGGATGAAGGGAAGTAAACATTATGTGGCCCCTTTACAAAGCATTAGTAAGACCACACCTTGAATATGTGAGTACAATTTGGGGCACCAATCCTTAGAAAAATAATTCTGGAATAGAGAAGAGTGCAGCAGAGAAGAGCCACCAAATTAATAAAGGGGATGGACATTCTAACTTATTAGGAGAGGCTAGCTAAACTAGATTTATTACATTAGAACAAGACGGGATATGATAAACTATATACAAAATATATTTGGGGACAGTACAAGGAGCTTTCAAAAGAACTATTCATCCCACGGGCAGTACAAGGACTCTGGGCCATCCTTAAGGTGGAGGAAAGGAGATTTCCCCAGCAACCAAAGGAAAGGGTTTTTACGAGTAAGGGCAGTTAAAATGTGGGATTCATTACCCATGGAGACTGTGATGGCAGATACAATAGATTTGTTCATTAAAAGGTCGGATAACTTTTTAGAAAGAAAAGATATACAGGGATATACCAAATAAGTAAACATGGGAAGGATGTTGATCGGGCATTAAGTCCGATTGCCAATTCTTGGAGTCAAGGAAGGGAATTAATTTTTCCCACTTATGAGATATCAGTGGAGATGATATGACACTGGGGCTGTGTGTGTTTGCCTTCCTCTGGATCAATAAGTAAGTATAGATATGGATAAAGTATTGTTATCTAAATTTAGCATAGGTTGAAATTGATGGACCTATGTCTTTTTTCACCCTCATCTACTATGTAACTATGTAATAATGTAACTATGTAACGGCTCTTGATGGGACAGCAGTGGGCCCCCCAGAGCTGTTCCCGGTTTCCACGGTAACCGGTGACGATGTTACAGACTCGCCGTTCAGTCTCCAGCTGGGCCACACACAATGGCAATTTAAATTATACAATTCCCGGCGAAGACCAATAGGAAGCTGCAACAGCCATCAGTTGGCTTTTATTGGATGGCCATTTAAAGCCCAGTGCGAAAAACAGGAACTAACGCCCAGAAACCTTTACCGGGAGTATCGGGAACCGTGTTGGTAAGCGCCAATCACTGCCTGGTTCCCATGCTTTCAAAAGCTGGAAGGTTTCAAAATGGTGGGACAGTTTGCTTCCAGTATTTCTGATAAGGAATTAATACCAGCGCACAATTCACATAATAAATCTTAGTATTGTATAAAAAGCAGAGAAAATAGGAAATTTAGATCTCGTGCCTGCAGATATTACGATTTGCTGGAAGCATTAATCCCCTTGAAGCTGTGTTTGGAGCGTATCCCCAATGGGCTCCTGGAATAAGGTGACCCCCAAAAATGGGGGCCTTGAGTGAAAAGAAGAAAAATGCACACAATGCGCACCAGGATTAAAAAAAGTACTGTAATGGTATTTATTGATTTAAACAAAAAATAACTGAGGGATCCAACCCCACCTCAGTACACATGGGCCATATATCCGGCTGATTGTGACAATAGTGACAAAAAACCCACATAAGGGTAAATGTATCTAATTAGACTAGATCTACACACAACAAAGTCTTTTTATTTATTCCTTTAATGTGTGTGTGGTGTGTAGATCTAGTCTAATTAGATACATTACCCGATGTGGGTTTTGTCACTATTGTCCCAATCAGCCGGATATATGGCCCATGGGTACTGAGGTGGGTTGGATCCCCTCAGTTATTTTTGTTTTAATCAATAAAACCATTACTTTATTTTAATCCTGGTGCGCATTGTGTGCATTTTTCTTCTTTTATTGGTATAAAAAGCATATATAATAAAACAATCAAATGGTAAAAACACCATGAGCAAGTGCTACATAGGGAGTACCAGTGATACGTGTTTACCGGACTTCCAATGGAAGTCACAAGGTAAGTTCGGGAAAAAATCGCCAAGCTTGAGCAGGAGGATAAGGCGACGCCCCAGTATATACTGCTGCATGCGCGCCTAGCTCACGTGCCACAGGTAAAGGAGCAGGTGTGTATGGGAGGATGGGATGAGCCGAGGAAGGGGCAGGAGAAGGCGGCCATGGACCTGGCAAATTGCCATCCAATTGTGCCCGCCGATCACGTTATCGCGACGTCGGAAGACACAATCCTTGTCTTCCCTGCCAGGTACGACGTCATCGCGCTTGCACGGCCACTGGGGCCTGCCCCATAGGGGGCTGTGAGTGGTCTGTGGCGCACGTGGCCTAAGGGTCCCACACAGACGAGTGGTAGAACCGGTAGGGAAGGCACCCGCTCCCGTGTGTGATGGTACCGGCAGTTCCGTGGGAGATTGAAGAAAGGGGGTGGGTAAGGCCGACTTCGTATGACCCGGCACACATGCCGTGGCAATCCAACAAGGGAGGGGGCCTTCTTTACTGGTTTCTACCACTCGTCCATGTGGGGACCCTTAGCCCCTTATCCCCTTAGCCCTTAGCCCTTAGCCCCCTGCTCAAGCTTGGCGATTTTATACAATAAAAAGATTTATTATGTGAGTTTTGCACTGGTATTATTCCTTATCACAATCCTCCTGTTGATGGCCCCGAGCATCCTCCTGTACTAGCTGCACTTGTCACTTAGAGCTTCGTGCTCCGAAAAAAATTAGGTCTATTTAGCCCCTTATTAACACTTATTTTTTCCACTTATCACAATTCCATTTGAGCGCCCTCTATACACCTTTTTTTCACTCCTGTATTCTGAGCCCAATTCTGAGTATTAATGATCTAAGTATCCTGGTCTTGCAGCTTTTTTCCACCAAGTCCGACGTGTGGAGTTTCGGGATTCTGCTCTGGGAAATCTATTCCTTTGGGCCGCGTGCCTTATCGCCGCATTGTAATCTTTGGGGGACGTCCTATTAGATTAGGGGACGGGATCATTACAGTAAGGGCAGCACAGAGGATACGGGACATCCCGTGAGATAAGGGGAACGGGGATCATTACAGTAAGAACAGCACAGAGGAACACGGGACGTCCCTAGAGATTAGGGGAACGGGATCATTACAGTTGTATGTGTGTATCTTTATTTATATAGAGCCATTCATTTACATAGCGCTTCACAGTAGTAAAGCACGTCGTGACAAATCATAAAATAACAAATAATATAAATAACAGATCATGGGAAGAAAGTGCTTCAGACAATAATAAGTAGGAAATTTAGGGAAAAGGAGTCCCTGCTCTGAAAAGCTTACAGTCTGATTTGTGGTAGGTAGGAAGAACGTACAGAAACAGTATGGGGCGTTCTGGTAAGTGCGTGCTTCAGAGGCCCAGCTTTATGTATCAGGTGTAAAGTTACAGCCATGGAGCTAATCATATGCTTCTTTAAGCAAGTGTGTCTTAAGGTCGGTGGGTCTTAAAGGTGGTAGAAGAGGGTGCTAGTCGGGTTGGAGGGGAAGGGTGTTAT
>WSYH01004569.1:5000-34077 GCA_036426205.1 Ascaphus truei | reverse complement strand
AGGGTATTCCAGAGGTGTGGGGCAGTCAGTGAAAAAGGTTTAAGGTGAGAGAGGGCTTTAGATACAAAAGGGGGTAAAGAGAAGACATCCTTGAGAAGAACGCAAGAGTCTGGATGGTGCATAGCGAGAAATTAGGGCTGAGATGTAAGGAGGGGCAGAAGAGTGTAAAGCTTTAAAAGTGAGGAGGAGAACTGAGTGCGAGATGCGGGATTTGATAGGAAGCCAGGAGAGTGATTTCAGCAGGGGAGATGCTGAGACAGATTTAGGAAAAAGTAGAGTGATTCTGACAGCATTGTTTAGGATAGATTGTAGGATAGACAGGGAGAGGCAGGAAGGCCGGACAGAAGGAGGTTACAGTAGTCGAGACGGGAGAGAATGAGGGCATGTGTCATAGTTTCGGCAGGCGAGCAACAGAGGAAAGGGCGTATCTTTGTAATATTGCGGAGGTTTTAGATACATTTTGAATGTGAGAGAGGAGTCGAGTATGACCCCCTAGGCAGTGTGCTTGCGTTACTGGGTGTATGACAGAACTTCCAACAGTAATGGAGGTATAAGGGCCAGGTTTGGGAGGAAGTATGAGGAGCTCTGTTTTTGCCATGTTAAGTTTAAGTTGGTGGAGGGCCATCCAGGATGATATAGCAGAGACACATTTGGAAACTTTGGTCTGTACAGCAGGTGTAAGGTCAGGGGTTGAAAAGTAAATGTGTGTGTCATCAGCATAGAGGTGATATTTAAACCCAAGAGATGTGATTAGGTCACCTAGAGAGAGTGTGTGCAGAGAAAAGAGGAGTGGTCCCAGGACAGAGCCCTGGGGTACCCCCACAGAGAGATCGATCGATGAAGGAGGTGTTAGCAGAAGAGACACTGAAAGTACGGTGGGAGAAGTAGGAGGAGATCCAGGATAGAGCTTTGTTACGAATGCCATGAGTATGGAGAATGTGAAAAGAGGGTGGTCCACAGTATCAAATGCTGCAGAGGTCAAGTAATATGAGCAGAGTGTAATGAACTCTGTATTTGGCAGCATGGTGGTCATTAGTTATTTTAGTGAGGGCTGTTTCAGTGGAGTGAGCAGTGCGGAAGCCAGATTGTAGAGGGTCTGGGAGAGAATAGGTGGTGACAAAATGGAGCAAGCGAGAGAATACAAGACGTTCAAGGAGTTTATAGGCATTAGGCAGGAGGTAGACAGGTCAATAGTTAGAAAGACAGGAAGGGTCAAGCTTGCTGTTTTTGAGTAGGGGTATAACTGTTACATGTTTGAAGGAGGAGGGAAAGGTACCAGAGTAGTGGGAAGAGTTAAAAATGTGTGTGAGCGTAGGGATTATAGTAGGAGCAAGAGGTTTTAGGAGATGGGAGGGAATGGGGTCAAGAGGTCAAGTGGTAGAGGGAGAAGAGGAGATCAGCAGTGACCCTTCCTTCTCTGTGATAGTGGAAAAAGAGTCAAGGAAGGCAGGAGGAGAGTTGGGAAGCGGTGTAGAATGGGAGGAGGAAACAGAGGGGATGTTCTGACGTATGGATTCCACCTTTTCCTTGAAATAATCAGCAAAGTCCTGAGGTGAAATGGAGGAAGAAGAAGAGGCAGCAGAGGTGGTCTGAGTAGGGAGTCAAAGACAGAGAAGAGTCTGCGTGGGTTAGACTTGTGCGTGTTGATTAGTAAAGAAAAGTAGGTTTGTTTAGCCTGAGAGAGGGCAGAGTTGAAACAGGATAGCATAAATTTGTAGTGAAGGAAGTCTGCGAGAGTATGAGATTTCCTCCAGAGGCGTTCAGAGGAATGAGTGGAGGAACGCAGCATGCGCATGTGGGAATTTAGCCAGGGTCTGGGGTTAGAAGGGCGAGGACGGCAGAGAGAAAGTGGGGCATGTAGATCAAGAGAGGAGGACAAGGCAGAGTTGTAGTTCCTGGCCAGGTTCTCAGGGTCTGTAGCAGGGCTGAGAGAGGAGAGGGAGGAGCGTAAAGTGGAATCAAAAGCTTGTAGGTTTAATAGAGCGCATGTTTCTGCAGAAACAAGGGGGAGGTGGAGAAGCGAGAGAGAGAGAAAATGAGATGTGGTGATTGTCAGAGAGAGGAAAGGGGGGAAATGGAGAAATCAGAGAGAATGTTTTTAGTGAAAACCAGGTCTAGGTAGTGGCCATCCTTGTGGGTGCTGGCTGCAGTCTACTGCTGAAGGCCAAAAGAAGAGGTTAAAGAGAGAAAGCGGGAGGCTCAAGGGAGAGGGAGAGGTCAGCAATGTGGCAGGTGATGTCCCCAAGGAGAAGAAAAGGAGAGGAGAGAAAGAAGGAGAGCCAGGATTCAAAGTGAGAGAGAAAGACAGAAGGGGGATGAGTAGAGGTAGGTGGGCGATAGATGACCGCCACGTGGACAGGGAGAGGAGAGAAGATCTGGACAGTGTGAGCCTCAAAGAAGGGAAAAGCAAGAGAGGGAGGAATAGGAAGGGTTCGGTAATGGCAGAGAGAGGAGAGGAGGAGCCCCGCGCCTCCACCCCTGCCATCAGGGCGCGGAGTGTGGGAGAAGGAAAGGCCACCGTAGGAGAGGGCAGCTTCCAGAGCAGAGTCACTGAGTGAGCCAGGTCTCAGTTATAGCAAAGAGAAGCAGAGAGTGAGAGAGAAAGAAGTCATGCACAGAGAGGAACTTGTTAGAAAGAGAGCGTGCGTTCCAAAGGGCACAGGAGAAAGGGAGAGAGGAGGGAGGGTGGCAGGGGATGGGTATGAGGTTGGAGGGGTTAACACCAGAAGGAGTAGAAGTTGCATGTGGGAGGCGAGGACGAGAGAAAGTAGAAATAAGGCAGGGACCAGGATTGGGAGAGATATCCCCAGAAGCAAGGAGGAGAAGCATGGATAGAAATAGAATGTGTGAGGATGATTTGTAGGGGTGTGTTTTGGTGCAGGGGATATAGCTGTGTGGTGTCAGAGGGCGCAGGCAAGAAAGGAGTTCATGTGAACTGAGAAGTGGAGAAGGAAGGAGAGATGGAGATATATGAATAGAGTTGGAGACATAATGAGGCTGGTAGAAAGAAGTCCATATTTTGAAAAGTGAGGTCACAGCAAATATAAATAGTAACGGCGGCATAGCAGCAAAAGTTTCGTGCTGAGATGTGCCGTCTGGGATAGATAATATCCTCATTTCCAGCGTAGTTAAAATTCAGGATTCAGGGCCAATAAGTGTTGTGTTGTTCACTTGTTCACTCCTTTTGAATTCCCTTTTAAACCCCACACTGCATGCTATTTAAAAAACGTGCTACTTTAAATATGGGCTGCTGCACAGCAAAAAGCTGCTAAGGGCAGCACAGAGGACACGGGACGTCCCGTGAGATTAGGGGAACGGGATAATTACAGTAAGGACAGCACAGAGGACACGGGACGTCCCATGAGATTAGGGGAACGGGATAATTACAGTAAGGACAGCACAGAGGACACGAGACGCCCCATGAGATTAGGGGAACGGAATCATTACAGTAAGGGCAGCACAGATGACATGGGACGTCCTGTGAGATTAGGGGAACGGGATCAATATAGTAAGGACAGTGACACCGTGGGAGTTACTAGCAATGGAGATGGCAGATACAGGAGATATGTGTAAGAAAAGGTTACACATCTTTATACACAGGAAAGGTATACAGGAATATAGTGACCCCTTCAGTTTCTGGTATTGGGACGGCAATGACGGACCCCCGGTACTGTCAAGATTAAGACTAGCTAAATAAATTCTATGGTGCTCCCTTACCGTTGGGGGAATAAGCAAAACGGTTAGGGCAGTAACACTGGTAGGAAGGCATTATTTTTGGGGTGAGAAAGGGGAGGGGGGGGTTACTGACGTATAGCGTAGAGGTTGGGAGGTAGAAGTGGGGGGGGGGGCGCGCTATTAGAGAGGCTTGGGGTTCCTTACAATGCATCCAATCTCAGGCGCTCTATTAGAGAGGGTTGGGGAAAGGATTCGTGTTGGAGGCAGAGTGTTTGATCACTGCTCTGCTTGCTGAAGCCATAACCCACAATGCATTGCATATTGATACACAAGACATTGTGGGGCACAAGTTCTGCAAGCAGATCAGGAAATGATGGCTCTGTCTCTGATGCTGCGCTTCACATGCAGTATTTCCAACGCTGTGGGCAAGTGACACCTTTTAATGGATGTGTGTAACTTTGTTTTGGTGCACAGAAAAGAACAGATTTTAGGAGTTTTTCATGTGTAAACGTCACCTCTGGTGCCAAAGTGTCTGACTCGCCTAATGTATTACTTCCTAGGCCCTAAAAGACGTGGTGCCCAGGGTGGAGAAGGGCTATAAGATGGAGGCGCCGGACGGCTGCCCCCACGTGGTGTACGAGTTGATGCAGCAGTGCTGGAACCTGGACTCCAATCAGCGCCCCCCTTTCAGGAACCTTCGAGAGCAGCTAGAGAATATCAAAGCCAAGGAGCTGTACCTGTGAGGCAGGCACAAGGCTAGGAGGTCCCCTGTCACCACCTCCACTGAGCCATCACAGGCTGAGAAAACGGACTCAACCCTATCAGGAACGTGGAAATACACACCACCAGGACTTCTGTGTATACATACATACATACATATTGGGCGTTCTGGAACCCTGCGGCCTTGTCGTATTTACCACCTCTGTGCCCGTGGAGGGGTTAAGATGCCCTGCAGGTCTCTTACTATAAGGGAGCTGATATTCCTTAATCATGTAAAGGAATCCAAATCTTCTCAACTGTCCCCCTCTCTTGCTACCCTCTCCCTGTATACAGGAGCTTGGAGAGGGCACTGGGAGAGTCTGGAGGGAAGAAGCGTTGGAAGAGATGTCGACGTGGCCTGGGGGAAATTGTTGACCAAATCAGAGCTCCTTTGCAGTTCTTTGTCAGTAGGCCGGATAAGGATGTACATTTCAGTCCCGTCACCCCTCTCCTGGGCCATGTCAGACTTATTTATCAGGTTTAATATGAACTCCCGAAGTTGCAGGAGGAGATTCCCGCTCTATGACGGGATTGGAGAGGTGGTACTTGGGGATTGTGCATGCGTTCCACCAGTGCCCACTCACGCTCACGGCTTCTTCCAACAGCAGAGGTACCCTGGTTATAGGCAGCGTCTCTTCTAAGCTCAGGGGAAATATATATATATATATACTCTCCACTCACTCTCTCACTTGCTACACACTCCCGCACACACAACTGCTATACACACACCTCCACTACACCTCCACTACAGATACACACACTGTACGCTACTCACACTCACTCTACCGTTATACACACATGCACTCTACCAATATACATACACACACTCTGCCGCTAGACTCACTCACTCTCTCTCTACCTACCCACACACACACTCGCTCTCACTCTCTACCCACACACTCACTCACTCTATCTCTTTCTCTCTCTACTGACACACACCCACCCACCCCCCACCCCCAAATCTCCAGCGCTGGGAAACGTAGCTAAGGGAAGTATATTAACACTGACATTTCCACACAATAAAAACAGCATTAAAATTCAAAATATGACATTTCAGAGGGGGACGCTGGTTAAACCACCACTGAGATTTAACCTATTCACTGCTGGAACTTCCAGCAGCCCAGCACATTACAGATGGCGGTCGGGTTTGCCTCCCGGTGCGGGCCCATCTCGTGCGGTTCCGAGGTCTCCCATCCTCTGATGTTGGTTCCGTTCATTCTTTGCCTGCAGGGAGCAGATACTTTTTATTGGCAGGTTCCAATAACGCTTTATTTCGAGTCTCCGTTCCGGAAGCGCTACAAAAAGGTGCAGCTGTCTGGAAGGAGTGCGGTCCGGTCATACTCCAGGAACCACACCACCAGGGCACACTCATCCATTTGTTACCCCGGGGTATTATTCTCTAAGGGTGCAGGACAGCTGACATTATATCCAGTCCATACTGCCTTCCCACCTCCTACAAATGTGGGACCCTGACAGGGCATGTGCACACCCAGGGAAGGAATGAGGAGACGTTCAGGCTGGCTCAGGGAAATCAATCAAAAAGCAGCATCACGCCCATATACAGGCAACGGTAACCAAACCGAGACTTCCCTCACGGACGTGACACCTCCCCCCCTGTACTGGTACACGTGTGCCTGTTATACACCTGTCTCCAAAACCCACACGCGTGCTGGGGGGAGAATTGTTTGTGGGTCTGAAACTTGTGACCACTCGGCTGACCTCAAACCCCCCCTCTTTATCTGGAGGAAGGGCTCTCACATTGGTGAGTCAATGATGTCCGACCCCGCCACAATGTTGGGTTCCGTTGTACCTTCCTCGTCCACACGTGGCTGATTTATTTTCACATAGTCAAGGGTCGCCGCAAAGCGTTCAAGGGACGAGAGGGGCATGGTGGCAGCAAGGGACGAGGGGCATGGTGGCAGCAAGGGACGAGGGGCATGGTGGCAGCAAGGGACGAGGGGCATGGTGGCAGCAAGGGATGAGAGGGGCATGGTGGCAGCAAGGGACGAGGGGCCATGGGTAGGCAGCAAGGGACGAGAGGGGCATGATGGCAGCAAGGGGACGAGGGGGCATGGGGGCAGCAAGGGACGAGGGGGGCATGGTGGCAGCACGAGGGGCGAGAGGGGGGGCATTGTGGCAGCAAGGACGAGGGGCATGGTGGCAGCAAGGGGGCGAGAGGGGCATGGTGGCAGCAAGGAGAGGGGCATGGTGGCACCAGGGACGAGAGGGGCATGGTGCAGCAAAGGACGAGGGGCAGCAAGGGGCGAGGGGCATGGTGGCAGCAAGGGCGAGAGGGGCAGGTGGCAGCAAGGACGAGGGGCATCATGGTGGCAGCAAGGGACGAGAGGGCATGGTGCAGCAAGGGACGAGAGGGGCATGGTGGCAGCAAGGGACGAGAGGGGCATCGTGACAGCAAAAGGACCCATCTCCATCCAAGAGCCTTCAATTATCCGCTCGGTTTTGCGCTTGTGTTTTCGTTACTCTGTTTGCTGTTCTTTTGTTGTTGTTGCAATCAAATCTGTCTTGTATTTCCGTTTGGAGTTTTTACTGAAGTACGAATCCTTTTTTTATTATTGTGAGACCTGGGGGGGTGGGGGGAGGGGGAGGGAAGGGCGCGGACGGTACAATCCACGCTGTAAGAGTCGCTTGCCTTTAATCTTGTGGAAATAAGTGTGCATTGCCGTCTCGTGGCTTCATTTCCAAAGGCCCTTTTTGTTGTTGTTTTCTTTATTCCCGTGCTGTGCTTTAAACTCCTGTTTATATGCTGCGATTGTCGAGATGATATGTGTAATAAACCATTCCATATGAGTTTCCCCTTTTTTGGGCCGGGGTGACATTTTTAGGGATGGGGCAACACATCGCAAAATAGCAGAATATCGTCGTGGTGGCTGACGCTCCACACACGGTCTGTTCATGTTATAAGAAATATATGGATACCTTTTATGTAGTGCCCACAGTGTACTCTGTGCTGTACAAAAGAGATCAATACAGTGCAGAATTATAATACAAGAAGCGCAGCACATACGATCAGATGACGAAACAAAATCCGTGCCCCGGAGAGCTTACAATCCAAGTGTTGGGAGAGTTACAGGGGGCAGGGGGGGGGGATAAGTGCAGTAAATGGCAGTGCCTGGCCTTGATGGTGGGTAGGAGTGACGGTGTGGGACAGTAGCCATGAATCCAGGCTGTTGGGATGCTTCATTTAAGAGGTGAGCTTTAAGGTTTTACTTAAAGTTTAGGAGAGACGGTGCGCGGCGTATACTGGGTGTGAGGTAGTCCCACAGGTAAAGGGGCAGTGAGGGGAAAGCGTTTTAAGACGTGAGAGCGGTAGAGGAGATGGTTGTAGGTAGAGCGCAGGAGACGAGAGGTCAGAGCTGATATGTAGGGAGGAGCAGATGAGGGGAGAGCCTGAACGGTAAGGGGGAGAAATTTGAGGGTGATCTGGAATTTGATGGGAAACCAGGAGAGGGATTTGAGGGCGAGATGAGCAGAGACTGTTTTGGGCAGAAGTGACATTACAGCAGATAGGGTGACATGGCAGAAATACTTCTAACACTGGGGTCACCACTGCGGGAGCTTCCAAAGCCACACCCCCACAATGCCTTGCTGCTGTGGATGCAAAGCATGGTGGGTAGCGACTTTGGAAATTCCTGCAATAATTGGCACCTGTACCACGCTAATCTGCAGGTTGGGGGTCTTACTAAGTGCGCAGTCCCCACACAGGCTCAGGAACCCTCTATACTGCCTGGGACCCGACATTACAGATTGTTTTGAGGCCAACACCTTGACGCCTCATGTACCCCCTGCTAAGAATCACTGTCGTACATAAAACTTTTCAAACGCAAGCAGCAAAGAACATTTGCATTGAGTCCAGGGTATTGGGCGAACCGCTCGCGTGATCTGCCCGTCGCGCCGAGGAATCCGTTTACGCGCGCTCCTGTCCTACTGTCGCCCGTGCGGTCGCGCTGCGCGGTCTGCGGCAGCATGGACGCCGCCTTAAGAGAGATGGAGAGAGAGACACAAAAGGAGAGAGACAGACCGAGATGGAAAGAGAGAGACACAGGGAGAGAGAGTGGGAAAGAGAGAGACACAGGGAGAGAGAGTGGGAAAGAGAGAGACACACAGGGAGAGAGAGTGGGAAAGAGACAGAAATGTGGTTATTTATAAAGCATTCCAATGGATGCAGGATTTAGCTGTCGCTGGCAGAGGTCTTGTGACTCCGTCCTGCACACAGTGTGACTGCTCTTACATGATACTTTGTGTGCAACATGTTAATATCCAGGATCCTGCACTTTTAACCCATTCAGTGACACATTGCAGAGTAATATATCCATCGCTGGGTTACAGTGCGGTGTGTCATTTACACCCGTCTCCGAGACCAGGACACCACACGGTCAGTGACAGGGACATTCATCACAGTGTGTGTGTGTGTATATATATATATATATATATATAGTATATATATGTATTAATGTATACATATATACACACACTTAAAATCATGCAATTCTAAGTGTGTGTGTGTGTGTGTGTGTGTGTGTGTGCGTGCGCGCGCACAAGCATGTATATGAGTGTGTGTGACTTTGTGTGTATATGTACAGTATGTGTTTGTGTATGTATTTGTGTTAGTGTGTGTATATATATATATATATATGGGAAAAAAGGAACCCGCTTAAGAGCACTCAGGTATACCATATGAAAAATAACAATTTATTAATTGACACAAAGAAGATTTAGAAAACAGTACAAGATTAAAAACAAATTTAAGGCTAGGACCTCTCACGGATACTACCCAATGGAAACACTGTAGCAAAACTAAGGGATAAACTCACAATGTAAACCCTAATGTCATATATAGACAATAATATCCAAAACATTAGGGTTTACATTGTGAGTTTATCCCTTAGTTTTGCTTCAGTGTTTCCATTGGGTAGTATCCGTGAGAGGTCCTAGCCTTAAATTTGTTTTTAATCTTGTACTGTTTTCTAAATCTTCTTTGTGCCAATTAATAAATTGTTATTTTTCATATGGTATACCCGAGTGCTCTTAAGCGGGTTCCTTTTTTCCCTTTTTTCTCACATTATTACTAACCCGTGAGCACCGCCTATTATGGTAATTGTTCCATTATATATTGGCTTATGGTGACCTTGATATTGTTAGAGTGGATGCGAGGTTATTTCTCCCCTTTTTTCGTATATATATATATATATATATATATATATATATATGTACAGCATGTTTTCATGTATATGTATTTGTGTGTATATATCACTGATTATTATTACATTAAGGTCGAAACAGCTGTCTGTGGGTGGTTTTCTGGGTATGCACCTTAACCCTAGCTGTGCTCAAAGCTGTGACCATGCAGCAAGCTTAAGCCTATAGGGAACCATGTTAAAAATGGTTTTTGAAGCAAAAAGTGGCACTGTGTGCTCATTTGCGTGTCATTTCCCAGAATCCCTTGCTGTGTGCTGTGCTGTGAAGTGCTGTGTGCTGGGGGATAATGGAGAAAGGCGGGGTTGCAGACCTGCCTAAGACATGCAGATGAGCATACAGTTGTATTTACATTTGTATATATATATATATATGGCAAAAATACCATGCATCTGGTTATTTGATTATGTGTGTATATATATATATGTGTATATATATATATATATATATATATATGTATATATATGTAGCCAGGGTCCCTCCGGCCCCCCTGTCTGCAGGTTTCTTTCCTCCTTGCGTGTGTGCTGCGGCGGGGGCGAGCGCGTTCCCGGGGGCTCCCGGTGGCAGTTGCGGCAGGACGCCGCCATGTTTAATGTGTTTGCGCATGTTCGGGGGCTTGCGCGTAAGCAGAGCAGTCGCAGCTGCCATGTTGAGGTTGGCGCGGGAGTTCGCGCCTGTGCAGTGCAATGCACAGAGGTTGGCAAGCATAGAGGTAGCCATTACAAGTGTGCAGGAGCGTTTGGAAGTTGCGCAGGCGCAGTTAAGCGTAGCGGCGGTCATTACAGCTTCGCACAGGCACAGTAAAGATAGCGCACGCGGTCCCAATGCTGAAGAGGTCCTGAGTGGACTACAATTCCCAGCAGTCTCTGGGGACTGCCCTTTCACCCACATCACGTGCAGCCAGACAGCAAATAGCGTTTGCAGCTTCCCCTGTTGTAGAAGGATACAATGTTGCACAGAGAGCACGCTAGTCAGTTGGATCCAGGAAGCGATTGGGGAAGGTAGTGTACAGAGAGCAGTGCTTTGCTGTACTAGGCCACAGACACCCCCAGGCCCAGGTAGGCCCCACTCCCCACTAGGTTAGTGGGTAAGTTCATAGCGAAGGCCCCTTAGGTAGGGACCCTGCCCTTATCTGAGTCTTGTCAGTGACACAGCTGCAGTGCTCTGTGCTCTGACAAGAATAGACAGTGTGGCTTGCAGTGCAGCCACAGCAGTTAGCTTGGCAGTTTCAGGAAAGGCGCCTTTCAGTGCAAGGGGGGTTTGCTTTCTATAGTACCCAGTTCTATGTGATATCACCGGTGCCAGTTGCACGCAGTGATCGCGGCCTGCGTCTGGGCTCAGACAGGCTCTACAGCAAGAGACTTTCCAAAGGTGGATCACTCCATGCGGGAGTCACCCACCGCCAGGCAGAGTTTCAGGACGTCGCAGAGGATATCGCAGAGCGGCGGATCCTTTGGGAAGAATCTGCAGCCCCAGGTGCTGGGGCAGGTATCATATTATACGTGCACCAACAAAACCGGTACATCAGGCGCTGATCCCGCCTATAGGTTCTGGGTCTCTTAGTGAACATTAGGGACTTTGGTACATAGTGTGAGGTTATCAACCCATAGGGAGTAGTGTTACAGAGTGACACAGTTATTGTTGTTGATGATATGTGATGTATGGTTATTCTGCATATAGTAAACTGTCATATTTGTACTCCTGTGTATGTGGTTACTATATTCGGGTCCTGTGTGGGGTACATTCTACACTCCTAGAATCCTACACAGGTGGAGGCGCTGTAAGTAAGATCTTTCCAGAAGATGCACCCCAGGTTCCCATCAGCGGAGGCTCAGGCCTCCTGTGAACCTGCAGGTATACGCACCACACCTGGTAACATATAGGTTCCCCCTCACATGCACTCTATATGCGATTGGTTGGGGGAATACCCGTTACATATATATATATATATACTAGCTGATATACCCGGCGTTGCCCGGGCATGGAAGGGCAGGGGGCATGGAGTGGAAGGGCGGGGGGGGCAAGGGGTGTAAAGGGGGGGATGGGGGCAAAGGGCAGGGGGGCAAAGGGCAGGGAGGGGTGGTGGGGGGGCAAAGGGCAGGGAGGGGCGGGGTGCGGGTGGGGGGCGAGGGAGGGGGGGGGGGGGGTGGGGGCAGGGGGGGTTGCAGGGGGGCGGGGTTGGGCAGGGAGGGGCAGGGGAGGGGAGGGAGGGGCAGGCAAAGGGCAGGGAGGGGCAAAGGTCAGGGAGGGAGGGGCAAAGGGCAGAGAGGGGCGGGAAAAGGGCAGGGAGGGCGGGGCAAAGGGTAGGGAGGGGCAAGGGCAGGGAGGGGCAAAGGGCAAGGAGGGAGGGGCAAAGGGCAAGGAGGGGAGGGCAAGGGCGCAAGGAGGGGTGGGCACAAGGGCAGGGAGGGGCAAAGGAGGGGAGGAAAGGGCAAGGAGGGGCAAAGGGCAGGGCGGGGCAAAGGGCAGGGTGGGGCAAAGGGCAGGGAGGGGCAAAGGGCACGGAGCGTGCTCTGTGTGTGTGGGGGGGGAGGGGCAGGGCCTGTGAGGGAGAGCCGCACAGTGCGTGCTCTTGGTGTTGGGGGGGGGGAGGGGGGGAGCGGCTGTGTGAGGGAGAGCCGCAGTGGTGCTCTGTGTGTGTGGGGGGGGGAGGGGGGAAGCGGCCTGTGGAGGGGAGAGCCGCACAGTGCGTGCTCTGTGTGTGTGGGTGGGGGGGATAAGCGGGTGGGGGGGGGGGTGAGCGGGGGGGGGGGGTGAGCGGGGGGGGTGAGCGGGAGCGCGGGGGGGGAGGTGTGTGTGTGTGTGTGTGGACCTTTGCCCGTCACTCCGCCTCAGGCCACATGAGAGGTGTGCGGGGCGCGGGTCGGGCCAAGGGAAGCAATCTTATTGGCCTGGCCAAGGTCCAATGGGATTGCCGCTAGGGACACAGGGGACACATACAGACACGGACACATAGGACACTTTCACAAATATATAGTAGATAAGTATACATTACCGCATAGCAGCAAAAAGGGAGACAGCACTCAGGTGAATGAAAATAAATGTATTAAACCGGAGTTATGTGCTGTATTTAATACATTTATTTTTAATACATTTTTTCATTCAACCTGAGTGCGTCTCCCTTTGTGCTGCTATACGGTAATGTTACTTTTATTATTATATGGGACATGCACTCCTATTCATTTGAATTTCTATTGGAGTGCCAGTGATTTTTATTCATTATATATATATATTTTCACCATGAATCCTTGCTGCAGTGGAAGCCAATGAATGCTAGGTGAATAATGGTGAAAGGCGGTTGGTGTGCAGGACCTGCATAAGACATGTGATGTGCTCCCAAGTGGATCTTTTATTTGCTATACTGCAATACGGTGGAGGTTTACCTTTTGCCTTTTTCATTCACCCACCAAACTTAAAACGTGTATATATATATGTGTCTGAGGATCCCACGAGGATCCAATATACCGGCACAGTATGTACATGTTCTTAGGGCATCATATTTCATCCTTTTGGACCCAATACACCACTTTATGTGATTATCTTTGTACTGTGCCGGTATATTGGATCTCTAGGGATCCTCACAGACTTTAACTATTTACCTTTTACCGTGCTACACAAGTGTGTGCTGCCACTCTCTCACTCTCTCTCGCTCGCTCTCTGTGATTGAGTTTGTATCTGTATGTGTGACTTGGTGTGTATGCGTCTGTGTGGGTGACTGGGTGTGGGTTTGACTCGGGTGGGCGTGTGATACTAGGTGTGGGGTAACTAAGGGGGTGTCACTAGGAGTGTGCGTGAGTCACTAGGTTTGTGTGTGTGGGACACTAGAAGTGTGTGTGTGTGACTGGGTATGACCCTGGCTCCTAGCTGCAATGCCCCCTGTGAGAGCCGGGGGGAGCCGGAGAGCTGATCTCTCGCTGCAGTGCCGCCTGTGAGCACCGGAGAGCTGATCTCTCCCTGCAGTGACACTGTTGAGAGCCGGGGGAGCTGGAGAGCTGATCTCTCCCTGCAGTGCCACACTGATGAGAGCTGGGAGGAGAGCCTGGAGAAGCTGATCTCTCCCTGCAGTGCCACCTGGTGAGAGCGGAGGAGAGGAGAGCTGATCTCTCCCTGCTAGTGCACCTGTGAGAGCGGGGGGAGTGGAGAGCTGATCTCTCCTGCAGTCACCCTGTGAGAGCCGGGCGGAGCTGGAGAGCTGATCTCTCCCCTGCAGTGCCACCTAGCTGGAGAGCCGGGGGGAGCTGGAGAGAGCTGATCTCTCCCTGCAGTGCCACCTGTGAGAGCCGGGGGGAGCTGGAGAGCTGATCTCTCCCTGCAGTGCCACCTGTGAGAGCCGGGGGGAGCTGGAGAGCTGATCTCTCCCTGCAGTGCCACCTGTGAGAGCCGGGGGGAGCTGGAGAGCTGATCTCTCCCTGCAGTGCCACCTGTGAGAGCCGGGGACCTGAGAGAGCTGATCTCTCCCTGCAGTGCCACCTGGTGAGAGCGTGGGGAGCTGGAGAGCTAATCTCTCCCTGCAGTGCCACCTGTGAGAGCGGGGGAGGACTGGAGAGCTGATCTTCCCTGCCAGTGCCACCTGTGAGAGCCGGGGGGAGCTGGAGAGCTGATCTCTCCCTGCGTGCCACCTGTGAAGCGGGGAGGAGCTGGAGAGCTGATCTCTCCCTGAAGTTCCACTGTGAGAGCCGAGGGAGATGGAGAGCTGATCTCTCCTGCAGTGCCACCCCTGTGAGCACTGGGGGGGGATGGAGAGCTGAACTCTCTCCTGCAGTGCCACCTTTGAGAGCCGGGGGGACCTGGAGAGCTGATCTCTCCCTGCAGTGCGAACCGCTGAGAAGCTGGGGGTGCGGAGAGCTGATCTCTCCTGCAGTGCCACCTGTGGAGAGGGGGGCTGGAGAGTGATCTCTCCCTGCAGTGCCACCTGTGAGAGAAGGCGGGGAGCTGGAGAGCTGATCTCTCCCTGCAGTGCACCTGTGAGAGCCGGGGGGAACTGGAGAGCTGATCTCTCCGCAGTGCCACCTGTGAAGAGCTGGGGGGAGCTGGAGAGCTGATCTCTCCTGCAGTGCCACCTGTGAAGAGCCGGGGGGGACCTGGAGAGCTGATCTCTCCCATGCCAGTGCACACCTGTGAGAGCCGGGGGGAAGTGGAGAGTGATCTCTCCTGCAGTGCCACCTGTGAGAGGGGGGAGCTGGAGAGCTGATCTCCCCTGCAGTGCCACCTGGAGAGCCGGTGGAGCTGAGAGAGATGATCTCTCCCTGCAGTGCCACGTTGAGAGCCGGGGGGAGCTGGAGAGCTGATCTCTCCCTGCAGTGCCACCTGTGAGCAATGCCGGTGCGGGAACGGAACTGAGAGCTGATCTCTCCCTGCAGTGCCACCTGTGAGAGCCGGGGGAGCGGAGAGCTGATCTCTCCCTGCAGTGCGACCTGTGAGCACGGGAGGGAGCTGGAGAGCTGATACTCTCCCTGCAGTGCCACCTGTGAGGAGCCGGAGGAGCTGGAGAGTCGGATCTCTCCCGCAGTGCCACCTGTGAGAGCGTGGGGAGAGCTGGAGAGCTGATCTCTCCCTGCAGTGCACCGTGAGAGCCGGGCGGGGGGGAGCTGGAGAGCTGATCCTCCCTGCAGTGCCACTGTGAGAGCCGGGGGAAGGGAGAGCGAGTCCTCTCCTGCAGGTCACCTTGATGAGGCCGGGGGGAGCTGGAGAGTGATCCTCCCGCAGTGCCCCCTGTGGAGAGCCGGGCGGGAGCTGGAGAGCGACTTCTACCACCTGACCAGCGACCTGAGACCGGTGGAGAGCTGACCCTGGGGCCATGGGAGCTGGGATTGGAGACGTGATCTCTCCCTGCAGTGCCACCGTGAGAGCCCGGGGCGGAGTGGAGAGCTGGATCCTCTCCGGCAGTGCCACTGTGAGAGCGGGGGGAGCTGGAAGAGCTGATCTCTCACGCAGTGCCCCTGTGAGCACGGGGGAATGGAGAGCTGATCTCTCCCTGCAGTGCCACCTGTGAGAGCCGGGGGGAGCTGGAGAGCTGATCCCTCCCTGCAGTGCCACCTGTTATTTGAACATTTCACGCGTTGTATACCTCGGAATACTTATGTCATTGCGCGTGATTTCTTCCAACCGTATCGCCTTTAAACGCGTGTTGACTTGTTTTTATCGAGTGCAGAAAATGGCATTTTAGTGTTCCGGCTTTTAAACACCTACAAATTGACACAGTAGCACAGTACACATTGCAATTCATTCATTTCTACCACGGAAACGTGAAGCATTGCACCCAAAGAAATCAGAGTCCATGAAATTCAAACAAATCAACCGCGGTAAACACAGGTGTGCCCGGTGGCGTGAATGCTGCGTGGAATACAGCAGAGCACACGAAAACGGCACTGTGAAATGTTCGAATAACGGCCGCTGCATCTTTGTGTGTGTGTGTATATATGTATATATATATATATATATATAGTGCAAATAAATGAGTTCTTCAGTATTAGGTGATACCTTTTTTATTGGACTAACAATTTATGTCATAGGACAAGCTTTCGAGAGTTCTCCTCTCTTCTTCAGGTCAGCAATACTGATATACAAAGGTGAATGGCTTAAAACATGTAGAGAGAGGAAAAAAACAACAAAGATATTTATGTAGATAAGGTAGGGTGTTAAGTGTTTGAAGCCAGGGGAGAGTGTCAAAGAAGGTGGGGAGGGGAGGGATACTGGGGGGGAGAGAAAGTGGGATGAGAATTGAGCACAAGCAGATAATATAAAACAATTTTGATAGGTGTGAGAAAAACCCATGTCTGCCATTAAGTCCTTGGTTTTGGTGTCAAGAGTCTATCATTCTGAGTTCAAATGTTTCCGTTCTTGGGTGTTTTAAACATTCCAGTGAGATTTTGATTTTTAAATCATTTATGGAATGATTGGTTGTGAGAAGTGATGTCCCACAGGTGAGCAGTATCTCCTTCTTCGTGATGGAGTATAGGTGTCTGTGCATATTCATTCTTCCTTGTAGTTTTTTGGCTGGTTTCCCCAATGTAGCCTCCTTGGTCACATTTGTTGCACTGAATCATATACACTATATTCCTGGATGTGCAGTGTATGATCCTTTAACATTGAATGTTCTATGGTTGTGACTGGCTGTGGGATCTTGGCAAAGTGTTTGCAGAGTTTGCAGCGTTTGTTCGCTGCACGGTTTTGTGCATTACTCCAGTCTTTAAAATCGTTGTGAAGTTTTGCTGACTAATTTCTGTTGAGGTTGGTGGTTGCCGGAATGCAAGAATGGAGGTTGGGAAAGATTTCTTTTAATGTCGCATCCTCTGTAGCATGGGTTTGCAGATCTTTGATTATTTTTCGTATACCCTCTAGGGTAGGGTTGTATGTGGTACTAGTGGTATGCGTGTGGTAGGTCTTTCTGTGATTGTAGCCAGTTTCTGTGGGGCTTTTAGTGCTGATGTAATAGTTTTGGCAATGGTCTTTGGTTTGTATCCCTTCTGTCTGAACGATTCGGTCAGGGTTGTGAGATGCCTGTTTCTGTCTTCAGTGTCCAGAGCATATGTGGTGGTATTTTCTATAGCCTGGCTGTGTATGAGTACCTTGTTTGGTATGAGTGGGATGGAAGCTGGAGTTGTGGAGGTAACTGCATCTGTTCTGTTAGTTTCTTGTATACAGATGTGTGTAGTTTGCCATTTCGTGTTATGTTTTATCTAGAAAGTTATTAGGTTTGCCGAATAATCATTTTGAGTTTAATTGATGGATGGAATGAGTTCAGGGTCTCGTGGAATTGTTTTTAGGTTTCCTTCACCCTCTGTCCATATTATAAACAGGTCATCAATGTATCGTGTAGTAACACTGAAAGATGGCAAACTACACACATGTATAAAGAAACCAACAGACAGATGCAGTTACCTCCACCATCCAGCTTCCATCCCCACATCCCCCCAAAACAAGGTATCATACACAGCCAGGCTATAAGATACCACCCGTATATGCTCTGACACTGAAGACAGAAAAACAGGCATCTGACAACCCTGACCGAATCGTTCAGACAGAAGGGATACAAACCAAAAGACCATTGCCAAAACTATTACATCTGCACTAAAAGCCCCACGAGAACACCTCTACAATACAGACAGAAGGAACCTACCACACGCTAACCACTAGTGGCCACAACAACCCTACCCTAGAGGGTATACGAAAAATAATCAAAGATATGCAACCCATGCTGGCATAGGATTGCAACATTAAAAGAAATCTTTCCCAAACCTCCATTCTTGCTTTCCGGCAACCACCAAACCTCTACAGAATTAGTCAGCAGAGAAAAACTTCACAACGATTTTAAAGACATGGATAATGGCACAAAACCGTGCAGCAAACAAATGCTGCAAACTCTGCAACAATTTGCCAAGATTCCACAGCCAGTCAAAACCATAGAACATTCAATGTTTAAAGGATCATACAGCTGCACATCCAGGAATATAGTGTATATGATTAGTGCAACAAATGTGACCAAGGATGCTACATGGGGAAACCAGCCAAAAAACTACAGGAAGAATGAATAGACAGACAATCCATCACGAAGAAGGAAGATACTTGCTCACCTGTGGGACATCACTTCTCACAACCAGATCTTCCATAAATGATTTAAAAATCAAAATCCTCCTGGAATGTATGTTTAAAAGCACCCAAGAACGGAAAACATTTGAACTCAGAATGATAAGACTCTTTGACACCAAAACCAAAGGACTTAATGCGGACATGGGTTTTCTCACAAAATTGTTTGTAATTATCCTGCTTGCCTCAATTCTCATCCACACTTTCTCTCCCCCCCAGCATCCCTTCCCCTCCCCACCTTTCTTTGACACTCTCCCCTGGCTTCAAACACTTAACACCCTACCTTATCTACAGTAAATATCTGTTGTTTTTTCTTTCTTCTTCTCTCTACACTGTTTTAGTCATTGAATCCTTTGTATATCAGTATTGCTTGACCTGAAGAAGAGAGGAGAACTCTCGAAAGCTTGTCCTATGACATAAATTGTTAGTCCAATAAAAAAGGTATCACCTAATATTGAAGAACTCATTTATTCTGCACTATCGCAACAGGACTAACACGGCTATTTTCTGCTTTATATATATATATATGTATCAAATGGAAATATTACTGTATGCTCATTTGCACGTCTTAGACAGGTTTGCAGCCCTGCCTTTCACCATTATCACCAAGCTTACAGTGCTTCCACTGCAGCAAGGGATTCTGGGAAACGACATGCAAATGAGCACACAGTGCCACCTTTTGCTTCAAAACCACATAACATGGTCCCCTATTGGCTTAGGCTTGCTGCATTTCACAGCTTTTGAGCACAGCCAGGGTTAAGATGCATAGCCAGTAAACCCACCCACAGACAGCTGTATGTATGTATGCCTATATATATATATATGTGTGTGTGTGTGTATATATATATATATATATATATATACAGTGGTTGACAAATCACCAAAAAATCTACTCGCCACACAAAAAAATCTACTCGCCACCTAGTACCAAACGTGTGCTGCTTGGGCCAATATTTACTCGCCCGGGGGTTAAATCCACTCGCCTGGGGCGAGCAAATGTATAGGTTTGTCGAACACTGTATATATATATAAATATATATATATATATATATTTATATACACACACAAACAACCATACACACACTTATATATACAAACACACACAAACGTGTGTGTGTATTTGTTTTCAGTATATACGTAGGTGAGATTCTCCCCAGCTGTTGTATTAGTGTGTTAGGATCAGAGCCGCTCTGCATCCAATCAGCAGGTTCCTGCACTTGTCCCTCTCACCTCCTCCCTGTCCCCTCAGCCTGTGACCCCCTCTGGCTGTGACCCCCTCTGGCTGTGACCCCTCTGGCTGTGACCCTCCGATGCCTCTTCCGGGCTGGACACTGCTCCTCTCCCTCCTCTCCCTCCTCACGGCTCAGGAACAGCCGGCTCACCGCAGGTTTGAGTACAAGTTCAGTCTCAAGAGCCCTCACCTCACCCTGCCCGACGGACAGGTGCCCTTCTGGGACCACTTTGGAGGTAACGTAACCCCTGCCGTGCCTGGGAGGGAGAGGTGAGCTGCATTACACCCGGTAATGTTAAAAGGGGTCACTCTGCAGCGCATTAAAGAAGGGGCTGACATCCCCTCCAATACCTAACTGCATCCTTCCCGCGCGCCCCAACGGGATTATTGTACCCCGCCACGGAGCATGTCGGCACTTTCTAAATAAGTGATGAGGGTAATATTGCAAACCCCAAATGTTTTAATCTGGGGGCTCCTTAAATCGGGGAACACAGTGGCCTCATTCTTCCCCCCTGTATTAAATAGTTTAAGGTTATTACAGAATCTTATATTGTAATGTGTGTGTGTATATATATATATATATTATATATAACATTGTGGGGTATTTTACAGGTATTCAAAGTTTGAAAAAGACTTTGCCAGTGTTTCCCGAACCTGGGGGTCAGTGTGACAATAGGGACAAAGATATTGGAAGATACGGGTGACAGACGAGATGAAGGGGTCAGGAGTAGGAATATCTAGAATGGCACTTTCCCCGCCTCGATAATCCTATTAATATATCCCCTTAAGCCAGGGGGGGGACTCAAGACCGCCCCAACAGGTCAGGTTTTCAGGATATCCCTGCTTCAGCACAGGTGGCTCAATCAGTGACTCAGTCTTTGATTGAGCCACCCGTGCTGACGCAGGGACTGATTGAGTCACCTGTGCTGAAGCAAGGCTATCTTTAAAACCTGACCTATTGGTAGGGGGGACTGGAGTTCAGAACCCCTTGGGTTATTTTATTACACAGGTTTTGGGGGACCCAGAACTTGGCTGGATGCAGAAAGCAGTTGAGGTCCCCAAAGGCAGAGCACATGTTTGGGGGATAGTCCAGGTTGAATAGGATTCGGACACTCTGGGGGCAGTTGCAGTTCCCCTACAAGCTCCTGTTGTATTTCCCATGAGCTGATCTCAAAACAGGTGCTCAAAATCTCCAAGGTGACCTTGGGGTGATAGCAAAGTTTGTCTTTCGGTAACACAATCAGTACTCCGGGGGTTAACGCGTTCATTACCAGAGGTGCCTGTAATGTGCTCAGTAGACTGACACACACACACACAGCAGAATGACAGATATACACAGATACACACAGGCAGGCTGACACACACACGCTGACTCATGTACACAGACGGATACACACACACAGAGCAGACTGACTCACACACACACTGATACACACAGAGCAGACTGACTCAGATACACATACATAGCTACACACACACTGATACACAGCAGAATGACAAAGATAAACACACAGAGTATACTGACTCCGATACATAACTGATACACACACAGCAGATTGTCTCAGATACCCCATAACACATCCTACTACACACACCCCTGATACACACAACAGAATACAGCATATACCGCACAGTATACTGACTCCGATACTAACTATACCACACAGCAGATTGACTCCATACACATACATAGCTCACACACACCCAGATACCACAGCAGATTAGACACAACACTATACATCCAATTACACGATACACACAGAGTATACTGACTCCGATACATAATTGATACACACAGCAGACTGACACACATACACCCTGATACACATGGGCAGACTGACACACACACACACATACACTGATACACACAGAGCATACTGACTCAGATACTCACACTGATATACAGTATACACACACATAGCAGGCTGACTCAGATACACACACACAGAGCAGACTACTAGCAGATATACATACACACTTATATACACATTCAAGGGAGAGATTCCTAACCCATCAGTTCAAAGAAACACAAACTATTTCAGACAAAACCATAAACTGAACTCCCCCATCACTAGTGAATGAATGGAACATTCTGAAGGCTGCCTCACAGCTGAGATAGGTAATTGGCTCAGACTGTCGTCATGGTTACCCAGAACCTATCAGAGAGTTCCATTTCAGGAAGTGCCATTTGTGTGCACTATAAGAGGTCTTTAGATGCTTAGGCCTTTGAGCATGGCACAGCATGGCACAGCATGGCACAGCATGGCACAGCATGGCACAGCATGGGGTATTTGAGTAATGCCCAGGTGGGTTAATATCACATCCCAGGTAATAATGATCTTTGTGCACCTGCAGATGCTATTCCTGGGCCAGATGAGGTCCGGCTGGTCCCATCACTGAGGAACCGTGGAGGATCTGTCTGGACCAGACACAGCGCGTCCTTCCCACATTGGGAGGTGGAGGTGTCCATTAGGATCACAGGACATGGGCGCATGGGGGCGGAAGGACTGGTGAGACATGGGACTTTAAGGGGTCACTCCCCCCCAGCGGCAAAGTGTACTAATGGCAGTGACAGGGTTAATGGTCAGCCCCTCCTAGAGGCAAAGTGTATTAATGGCAGTGACAGGGTTAAGGGGTCAGTCCCTCCTAGCGGCAAAGTGTACTAATGGCAGTGACAGGGTTAAGGGGTCAGTCCCTCCTAGGGGCAAAGTGTACTAATGGCAGTGACAGGGTTAAGGGGTCAGTCCCTCCCAGCGGCAAAGTGTACTAATGGCAGTGACAGGGTTAAGGGGACACATCTGTGTGACTGACGCCTTTTCCCCCAAATCTGCCCCCTATAAGTATTATTAAATCCTTTATTAAAGTTATTATAGGAACACGGGGAGCTGAGACTTGGGAGGGGGCTGATTTCCTGGCGCTGCTCCCTTGTGTCTGACGTCTCTGTGTGTTCAATAAGAGTTTGCACAGGCAAAACCCCCTCTCTCTCCCTCCCCTTATCTGTATCGCCTCTCTGATGAGGGGGGGGAGGCGGGATAAGGGGAAAGGAAACACTTGAATATCACACACTCCTCTCCAAAAAAAGAAAAACAACCAAATAATGTATTTTTATCACAGTTACATTTGTTTAAGAACACGACTCGATTGTTAAACTTGTAAATAGTGTTTGTATATCAGCTGTCACGGATTGCAACTTTTTTAAAGGGACAGTCCAACCTAGAACGTCCAAAAAAATGGTGGAAACACCTTCTCTCCGCGTAACTAGCTTCCTTAGAACCCCCCCTCCCCCCCGGTTACAGGAACTAACTTATTTGTACTGTGTGATAAATGAATGTGTTTCCCTTTTCTCCGGGAACACTGGATTCCAGCGTCTCCGCTCCATCTGACTAACGACGGCCTCACAATTACTTTGCAAACAGAAGGCAGCGCAGACAAGGTGCCGGAAGGCGGACAAACAGTCTGATCACCCGAAGACATTGAATAAAGATTGTAAAGACCCCCTATAGCTTTCGCCGACTATGAAAATGTACAACAAATTGCTTGAAAACACTTAAACTTGCAATATATATATATATATATATCTCCTATTAAAAACGCCCCTGTCCACAGGTCACTTTGGTCCTAGGAGGAGCCGACCATCATGGGCTCTTTAAATATGGCGGCTTTTAATCTCGGATGTGTACTTTACTTGTGTGATTCTGCTATACAGTTGTTATTACAGTGGCAGTATATGTGACGGCCGTGGTACCCCGTGGTACCTCGTGGCCTGGGATCCTGTAACCTGGTGCTTGTGTCTCTCAGGCCGTGTGGTTTACGAGGGAGCGGGGGGAGTCGGGCTCCGTATACGGCAGCGCGGACCTCTGGGACGGAGTCGGGGTGGTCTTCGACACCTACGACAACGACCTTCAGGTGAGACGGGAACGCGTCTCCAACGCCCGCCATTTTAATCCCCCGTACTCTCCCTGAGATCTCATACACGCACCCTTTGCTGCGCTCATTAGATTGTAAGCTCTTTGACACAGACACCTCCCTACTTCTCGGGCCCAGGCCCTATAATTACATAGCAAGTTGAATAAAAGACGAGCGTCCATCATGTTTATCCGACGCTGGTTCTGTGCGTCAATTTCACTGCTAAAAAGTAAAGTGTCACAAAATGTGCGCGGCCGCTGTGCGACTTATACACGCGACGCGCGGATCACTGCATGAAATGATTTGGCGCGTCGCGCTGAATACCGGATTTATACAATTTATATTCAAACACTATTCTGTGTATTTTATTTATAACGAGTGTTGGTAAATATCAGTTATTCGTGTCCATATTATTTATAGTCGCCATACTGCGACAGTAACACATTGTGTCACCTATATAATGACACGTCGGCATATATATGTGTGTATATATATATATATATAGTTATATATATCGCCATACTGCGACAGTAACACATTGTCACCTATATAATGACACGTCCGCGCTGCGTCGGATACATTTTCAGGTTTATACAAAGCGACTTAATTCTGCGCTAACGCCATTAACGAAATTTTAGGGAAACTCGGCGGGGGATTCCGACGCAGTTTCTCCTTTTTTGGCCGCTCAGAAACATCCTTTTTTAGTACATCCCATTACCTTCTGTGTGCCCAGCGCCGCCATTTCTGTGCGCCCAGCGCCGCCATTTCTGTGCGCCCAGCGCCGCCATTTCTGTGCGCCCAGTGCCGCCATTTCTGTGTGCCCAAAACAAATAAACTCCTGTTGGCGCAGGTGGAGAAACTTCCGTTCAGTACAAAGATGCGCAATTTAACATGAAATTTCCCACACTAGCTTTAAGATATCCCAATTAGAGTGTCAGCTCTTCAGGGCATTGATAGCTCTCCTCAATCTGTATTTCCCTTTTGTGTGGCGTGTTTAACGGGTAAGCTGTTTTATTGTATGGGTTATTATAATGTCTCCTTCCCGTCTCCAGGGAAATAATCCGGCGATCATTGTGGTGGGGAACAACGGAAAACTTCATTATGACCACGCAACGTACGTATAGCGCGGGGGGGGGGAGCGACGTGCGTATAGCGTGGAGGGCGGCGTGCGTATAGTTGGTACCTGCACGTTATAATCACGCAGGAACTGAATACTGTCTGATACTATGCACAATCTATAGGTCACCCACTCCCTGAGGTGCAGGGGGCGGGAGGAACACTCACCCCCTAAAATGCAGGGGGGGGGGGGGTTCACTCTCGGGGGGAGGGGGGGAACACTCTGGGTCAGAACATTGATGATTGGATTAGAATAAACCTTTTACACGTTGTGTGTGTGTGTGTGTGTGTGTGTGTATGTGTGTGTATATAATATATATATCTCTCATTGAATACATTTTGCTAGAAGATATAAAGCAGAATACAGTCATAGTGTTGGGGAGAGGCAGCAAGATAGAGAAGTTTAGAGAGATGGGACACACAGAAAGAGAGAGACACACACACAGAAAGAGAGAGACACACACACAGAAAGAGAGATGAGAGAGAGAGAGACACACACACATACACACAGAAAGAGAAATGAGAGAGAGAGACACACACACACACACACACACAGAGACACACACACACACAGAAAGAGAGATGAGAGGGAGACACACAGAAAGAGAAATGAGAGAGACACACACAGACTCCTAGGGGAAAAGTGTACTAATGGCAGTGACATGGTTAAGGGGTCAGTCCCTCCTAGGGGCAAAGTGTCCTAATGGCAGTGACAGGGTTAAGGTTGAGCTGAGATTTGGAAGGGGTTTGACCTATCTATCCATCTATCTGCCTGTTACTTCTGAGGGTCCCAAGGGATGACTTCTGGTCATGTTTATCCTTGATCCCAGCACTTGGGAGTGCTTAGTAATTTGGGGAATAAATAGGAGGGGAGGTGTGAGCAGAATGACTTGGCCTCTCCCCTGAGAGCGCTGCATTCAGTAACTCTGACCCTGGGCGGGGCTGGATCTGCTGCTGTGTTACTGTCTATTGTTGGGGCTGGCGTGCAAGGGAACAATGCCGCCTGAACAGGACAGGGAGTCGGGGCAATGACCTTGTGCTGTCATTGTGCAAGCCCTGGGAATGTGGGAGACACGGAGGCCTGTAACACTGGGGTCTTTCTCCTCCTTCTCTTGAAAGAGATGGGACCCAGAACATCAGAGGGTGCTAGTGGTGTAGTGGTTAAGGTGTTGGGCAGGAAATCACTGCCTTGTGGCATACAATAACTGCCTCAGCCAGAGGTGGGATTTGGGTGGGTGGGGGTGAGGGGGGTACACTGTATCCCCTTGCGGTTAACAGTTTTCCCTCTGAAAGAAGCTTTCAGGGTTCCTCCCCAGAGGTGGCTGCATGGGTCCAGATTTACTAAACAGTGCTAAGCATTAGTTTATTTATTAGTATTAAGTCCCACTCAGATGAAATGCAATGGGCCATGATTCGATTTATTGATCCACTTATCTATAGATCTATGCATCAATCTCAGTACCTATCTGTCTCACTCTCTGTATGTCTGTCTATCTGTCTCAACCTATATTTCTCTCTCTCTCTCTCTCTCTCTCTCTCTCTCTCTCTCTCTCTCTCTCTCTCTCTCTCTCTCTCATACCCCTCTCTCACGCACCTCTCCCTCTCTCTCATGCACCTCTATCCTGCACCTCTCTCTCACTAACCTTTATCTCTCTCTCTCTCTCTCATGTACCTCTCTCACTCATCTCACCACCTCCCCCTCACACCTCTTTCTCTCTCGTTCTGTCTCTCACACACCTCTCTCTCACACCCATATATATATATATTTTACTTTATAACTTTTACTGGTCAACTATTTCACCGTGAGATGCTTCAAATGAAAGAAATGCACGACCAGACATTCAATATCATTATATATCATGTTCGACGGGACAGGCTAAGTGTTCATTTAGTGTCACTTCTAAATCGTTGATCAGCGCTTCACACACTTCCCACACTTTCAGGACCTAAGACAGCAGCTCCCCCGCTCAGCCAGAGAGAGGTGTGACAGTATACCCAGGCGGCGGAGAGGTGTCATCTGCAGTATGTTACTGTAATCAGGCTCAAGCCACAAGAAGCCTCAGATCATCAATTCTCTGGGACAATCTTTCCTCTCCCAGGCCGCTGGGGTTCACATTCATTTCACACCCTCTTGTTCCTAGGTGCTTATTAGAGCTCCTGTGATTAATCTTTTTCCTGTTCCCTGTTGTCACTTGTTTTTAGCCTGGGTGTCCCGGACATAACCTTATAGTTTTGGGGTCTGATGGGTTTGTTTCTGATTAGTGATAATTCTCTAGTGATACGTTCTTCCTGCGAGGTCTTCTCGTGCATGTTAAAGGGTCATACTCGCTGTGGGAGCTGTGTACATCTGTTATAAGTTGTGATTTATTTTTTTTAGAAGACTGACGTTAGCAATCTTTGTACAGAGTTTCACAAGCCTCACAGGTCTCTTCTTCGTGTGTACAGGGGTTCCCAAACCTGACAAGTCTCTTCTTCACATGTAGAGAGCTTTCCAAACCTCACAGGTCTCTTCTTCAAGTGTACAGAGCTTTCCAAGCCTCACAGGTCCCTTCTTCGTGTGTACAGAGCTTTCCAAACCTCACAGGTCTCTTCTGCACATGTACAGAGCACCCCAAACCTCATTGGTTTCTTTATGCACACAGAGCTTTCTATCCTCACTGGTCTTTTCTTCAAGTGTACAGAGCCTTTCAAACCTCTCAGGTCTCTTATTCACATGTACAGAGCTTTCCAAGCCTTGCAGGTCTCTTCTTCATACGTACAGAGCTTCCCAAACCTCACAGATCTCTTCTTCACGTGTACAGAGCTTTCCAACCCTCTCAGTTCTATCTGTCATGTGGACAGAGCTTCCGAAACCTCACAGGTCTCTTCTTCACATGTACGAGTGATGTAATACGTTCATGTTACCTGATGCACGGCATGCAAACACAGAGGTCAGTACATGTGAAGAAGAGACCTGTGAGGTTTGGGAAGCTCTGTACATGTGAAGAAGAGACCTGTGAGGTTTGGAAAGCTCTGAACATATGAAGAAGAGACTAGTGAGGTTTGGAAAGCTATGTACATATGAAGAAGAGACCTGTGAGGTTTGGAAAGCTCTGTACATGTGAAGAAGAGACCTGCGATGTTAGGAAAGCTTTGTACATATGAAGAAGAGACCAGTGAGGTTTGGAAAGCTCTGTACATGTGAAGAAGAGACCAGTGAGGTTTGGAAAGCAATGTACATGTGAAAAAGAGACCTGCGAGGTTTGGAAAGCTCTGTACATATGAAGAAGAGACCTGTGAGGTTTGGAAAGCTCTGTACATGTGAAGAAGAGACCTGTGAGGTTTGGAAAGCTCTGTACATATGAAGAAGAGACCTGTGAGGTTAGGAAAGCTCTGTACATGTGAAGAAGAGACCTGCGAGGTTTGGGAAGCTCTGTACATATGAAGAAGAGACCTGTGAGGTTTGGAAAGCTCTGTACATGTGAAGAAGAGACCTGTGAGGTTTGGAAAGCTCTGTACATATGAAGAAGAGACCTGTGAGGTTTGGAAAGCTCTGTACATGTGAAGAAGAGACCTGTGAGGTTAGGAAAGCTCTGTACATATGAAGAAGAGACCTGTGAGGTTTGGAAAGCTCTGTACACTAGGGACCCATCAATGTAACATCACATCTGGAAGTACCGCATCATGGGAATATCCAGATGTTTAAGCTTGCAGCTCTGACAGACATTATACCACCAGGTTTATAATTTCACTTCCCCATCCACTGGCTGATCCTGTCCTGCTGCTCATCCCTCTCTGCTATATATACAAGTCAAACCGGCTCTGCTGGTCTTTCTAGTGGAGGAGCTGAGAGCCACAGGGGACGGAGATTTATTTAAGATGTGCGTGAGAAGTAACTATATAGCGTAGGGGCGGGAAATGAGACATTTACACGCAGCGTCTGTACCTCCAAAACCTGTTTTAACGGGCTTGCTCCCCTGGGACACTTATGCAGGCTCTGCTAACCCAGACACGGTACCACTGCTTTTTATTCTTCTTAGCTGCAATGTCCACGGCATCTCCCAGCATCCTCTGCTCCAGCACAGAAGCCGTTGTCTGAACACAGCTGTACACCGTGTTCTAGTTACATAGAGGAGGCTGAGAAAAGACGCAAGTCCATCAAAACCTTTGCTCAATTGTAATTGGGCGAGATACTCCTCCTCTATTTTGCAAATATTGTCCTATAATGGGAAATTAATTCCCCCCTGACCAATGAGTGGCAGATTTGTCCCTGGATCAGCGCCCTTCCTCTGTGTAATATATCCGCTATATCCCTGTATACCTTTCCTGTGTATAAAGATGTGTAACCTTTTCTTACACATATCTCCTGTATCTGCCGTCTCCGACTCCATGGCTAGTAACTCCCACAGTGTGTCTGCCCTTACTGTAATGATCCCGTTCCCCTAATCCCACGGGACGTCCCGGGCCTATGTGCTTGCTACTATGAATGATAATCGTTCCCCATCTCACGGGGATGCCCGTGTCCTCTGTGCTGCCCTTACTGTAATGATCCCGTTCCCTAATCTCAAGGACGTCCCGTGTCCTCGTGCTGCCCTTACTGTAATGATCCTT
>WSYH01004569.1:0-2500 GCA_036426205.1 Ascaphus truei | reverse complement strand
GCCAAAGCCCTGTATCCCGTGTCCGGCGCTGTTACTCCCAAACCCAGTGGCCTCCCCGATGTCCAGGAAGATTTCAGCAGGATTAAGAGAAGCCTTCAGAGCCTGGTCAAAACCTCAGTGAGAGGGCGAGAGGGCGAGACGGGAGGGGGTGGCAAGGGGGGTGTCTTAGCGCAAAATCTCTCACCGGCATTGCCGGGGACGGGAATCGGTGACATTTGGGGCGTGCAAACCAAAAATGTCATTCTTAAGAGATTTTTAGCAGTGCGACTTCCCATGTTGTTCCTGTGTTCAGTAGTGTGTGACTTCCCACGTTGTTCCCATGTTCAGTAGCATGTGACTTACATGTTCCTGTGTTCAGTAGCGTGTAACTTCTCATGTTCCTGTATTCAGTAGCGTGTGACATCTCATGTTTCCGTGTTCAGTGGCATGTAACTTACCATGTTTTTCCTGTGTTCATTAGCATGTGACTTCCCATGTTATTCCCCTGTTCCATTCCATGTTCAGTAGCGTGTGACCCTGTGTTATTCGCGTGTTCAGTAGCGTGTGACCCCGTGTTCTGTAGCGTGAGGCCCCGTGTTGTTCCTGTGTTCAGTATCAGGTGACTTCCCATGTTCCCGTGTTCAGTAGCGTGTGATGTTCTCTTGCAGGCCAGCGCACACAGACCCCAGTGTCCCACACACCCTGCGGTACACGCCTGTGTCTCCACCACGGTCTTCCTGTTATTCCTGCTCATCCAGACCGTCTGTTCAATATATTACCTACTGCACAGGCGAGTAATGTTACCCTAACTAACGGGAGCGGGTACAGGAGCAGCTAGGGGGAGCCGTTATAGTTGTCAGTCAAGTCCCCCCCCCCCTGTTATTAAGAGAGAGAGAATACAGATAAGGGGAGGGGGAGAAAGGGGGCTTTGCCTGTGCAAGTCTCAGCGCCCCGTATTTCTATAATAACTTTAATAAGGATTTAATAATACTTATAGGGGGCAAATTTGCTTAACACCCGTCAGTCACCCAGATGTGACCCCTTAACCTTGTCACTGCCATTAGTACACTTTGCCCCTAGGAGGGACTGACCCCTTAACCCTGTCACTGCCATTAGTACACTTTGCTCCTAGGAGGGACTGACCCCTTAACCCTGACACTGCCATTAGTACACTTTGCTTCTAGGAGGGACTGACCCCTTAACCCTGTCACTGCCATTAGTACACTTTGCCCCTAGGAGGGACTGACCCCTTAACCCTGTCACTGCCATTAGTACACTTTGCCCCTAGGAGGGACTGACCCCTTAACCCTGTCACTGCCATTAGTACACTTTGCCCCTAGGAGAGACTGACCCCTTAACCCTGTCACTGCCATTAGTACACTTTGCCCATAGGAGAGACTGACCCCTTAACCCTGTCACTGCCATTAGTACACTTTGCCCCTAGGAGAGACTGACCCCTTAACCCTGTCACTGCCATTTGTACACTTTGCTCCTAGGAGGGACTGACCCCTTAACCCTGTCACTGCCATTAGTACACTTTGCTCCTAGGAGAGACTGACCCCATAACCCTGTCACTGCCATTAGTACACTTTGCTCCTAGGAGGGACTGACCCCTTAACCCTGTCACTGCCATTAGTACACCTTGCCCCTAGGAGAGACTGACCCCTTAACCCTGTCACTGCCATTAGTACACTTTACCCCTATGAGGGACTGACCCCTTAACAAGAGAGCTGTATGGACAAAACTTGCCTGTTTGAGAAGGGCTACCCTCCCCGAAAGCTGCCGAGGCGGCGGTGCAAAGTAATACCGAGTATAACCTCCCGCCAGCAGCAGGAATATTCTCCGGTCCCTGTAAGAAGTGAGCGGCTGTTCCCGAGCGAAACCTGACAGCTCGTCCACTAATATATTCGGGAGACAGATGGTGTTATGTTTTAGGGTACCATCTGGGGAGCGCGAAAGCAAACGCCCACCCATCGCTCGCCCCACTGCCTCTGGCAGGGAAAGGGTTACAAAACGCTGCTAATATCATTCAAATCTTTTCCTCCATGATATACTTTTAAAGGTGCAATCCAGGCCCCCCTTACTCACTTTGTTTTTTTAGTAGGGGGGGGGGTCATCTGGTTAGTTTCGGGCGCCGATACTTCCCGGGATAGGGGGCACCGTTACTTGCTGGTATTTAAATTGCCCGCCTTACGTGGGCCAATGGGAACGCAGCGTTGGATAACTCGGCGGCTTCCTATAGGCCAGCGTGACGCGGGAGTTTTATGCCGCCATTTTGTTTGCCCTGCAGGGCGGCGGTACCAGCGCTATCTTTACAGATAAGTATATCGGGAATTGGGGGGGAGGGGGGGATCGGACCCCCAGGCTTCTCATACATTTAAAAAAAAAAATGGCGTATGGGAAACTGTGTCTCTAAGTTATCTCAACTGAATATCTGAGTATGTGTATATAAATCAGGGGACAAAAGTCAGTCCTCAAGGGCCACCAACAGGTCAGGTATTGGGGATATCCCTGCTTCAGC